>BROJ01000094.1:0-149852 GCA_026008555.1 Fistulifera pelliculosa | reverse complement strand
CAATAAAATGGAAAAGTCTTTAAAAAAGAGAGAAAAAAATTCTATCGCTGCAGCTAGGAACTTGATATCTCGTTACGGTGTATGGAGAAAAGTAGGAGCCAATCCGACCGCACAGGATCTTTCACATGATGAACGAGGAAGGGGTAGTAAAGAGCAAATGGTGTATCTCCTTTTATCTGCCAGTTGGCCGAGACAGCAGCGAATCCGCCTTAAAAGTGATGATTCCTTTTCTTCCGAAACCTATGATCTTAATCATTCTTGTTTGCCTCCACTTTTGGCTGTTCAAAACGAGCCAATCGAGCCTCTTGCACGCTCATCATCAATCCGTGGTGGAAACAATGCACTTGGCGCAGAAATACCGACAGCGTCCACGCCCGATCCTCCCAGACGCTGCCCACTTGCTCCTCTCTTTTAGAAAAATAATAAAATACTCCAACAAGTGAAAGCATGAAGATAAATAATACTGGATGACCTGGTTGAATATCACCGCGTTCTGCTGCTATCTCTGCGTCAGTCTTGGCGTAGTCGGGTCGCTCAATGTTGTGTTCGTCCCAATAGCGCTGTGATTTGGGTGCCGATTTGGCCGGATCGTTGCCATTCGATGTCCCTTGCCATTTGATTTCTGTTCCGTGAACCAAACAGAGAATGGCATTGATTATAGATGATGAGAGTAATATACAATGGTAACTTCTTGACACTTTCAACATTTTGGTGTTGGGCGGGCTCGACGATGGGCGTTTTCTGGATTTAATTGCTGCAGCTGCTACGGATTCCAATCCTTCAACTCTTGCGAACAATCGAGTTGTGACGTTTAAAAGGAAATAATAATGATATTATTGGCAACGACTGGCATCGTTTGAAACGATCAACACGACATCAACCGTCCAAAAATAGTTTGCGGAGGAGGTTTTTTGCGCGGGAAAATGGACCGCGTCTAAATATCTAAATACATGCATGTCCGTACGCCTCTGCGACATTTATATAGAGTTTTGTGTACTGGTATCTTTTGCGAACGCGTCGGCCATCCACTTAGAAAAGATCCATCCACACAGAAAGCAAAACAGCTGCGTCTTACATTGGATGCAAAAAATAATCTCGACGAAACAAACTAAAAGATCAAGTAAGAAGAATATACAATGAAAACACAATTTGCAAGGTGTATGGTCGTAGTCGCTTTGCATCTGCGTCCAGCGCTGGCCCAAGAAAACTCGTGTCCTTCTATTGTTGATTCTCCTCCTCTCGATATTCCAACTGTCACGCTCAACAATGGCATTGAAATGCCTCTCTTACAGCTCGGAACCGCACAACTCGTCGCTTTTCCGGGTAAAGATCCATCGGTGCATTCTGCGTTCCGCGGAATGCTTCCAGAACGAGGATATCGACAGATCGAGTTAGCCCTGCAACGAGGTGTGCGAGCGTTTGATACGGCGTATATCTACCGTACACCACGATCCATGGGCTACGTCATGGGAGAATGGCTCCGCACACAGCGACTGGAAAGTCGAAACCAAGTGTGGATCACTACCAAGATCTTTCACCCGGATGCATCGTCGTCCACATTTCTTACCAACCAAATGGCGGATATGCCGAATATGACCCCGAGGAAGTCAGTTATACAGCGCAGCGACAATTCGAGGCCAATCTGATTGAACTGGGTGTTGGTTATGTTGATTTGATGCTGCTGCATTGGCCAGCAGGACTTGGTGCGGGTACGTCACCGGAAAACCGAAACCGTCGCATCGCTGCATGGAAGGTGTTGGAGAATGCGTACGAAAAGGGCTGGGTTCGGTCCATAGGAGTTTCCAACTTTTCTCCGGATCATTTAGAACAGTTGAAACAAGACGGAGCCACTGTACTGCCAATGGTGAATCAAATTGAAGCTAGTGTCACGTTGCAGTATCCAGAAATTCTTTCCTACTGCATAGCCAACAAAATTATACCCCAGGCTTATTCACCCTTTGGAAGAGGGTACGAAGAGATGCCCCTCTCGTATTTGAACTTGCATCCAAGTATCGAAAAGATGGCGGTCAAATTGCATTGCGGTACTTGTACCAATTGGGCTACTCGATAGTATACTTGACCAACTCGGACAAGCGCATGGTTTCGAACAATGAGATATTTGACTTTGAGCTCTCTGATGACGAAATGAGGGCGCTCGAATCGTTGAACCGACCGGATGGAGGTTGGGGTTTACCGAATCCTTACGAGATATTATAAATTTCATCATTAAAACTCGCTTTTATTCTTCGTTCATCGCCTATAGACGAACATCGAAGGACCAATCCATCCAATCGTCCTTTCTAGTTCCTTATTTGTGTCGTAACGGTTATAGTGCTTGAAATTTGTGACGCGCGTCGCGCGAGTTTTTTTACTTGCGCTGGTACCACGTGTAAGCGTAAAAGGTTCCGCAGCAAAAATCTTGACCTCGCACTTGCAACTTGCAAACAGTTTGTTGTAACTTACTTGAACCTCTGGCCTCATCCTTTCGATACTTTGTTGATTCTCAAAGTACTCGTATAACTTCAAACAAAAGCTGCAAAATTATGACGGAAAAGAGTTTGGCTCCTCACGTGATCGCCAAGGAAATCGCCCCTTTGGGCGAAGGAGCCATGTCGCTGGACGAGTACAAAAGTTGTACGCCCAGTCGATTTCTGATCCTTCTGCTTTCTGGTCTGCTGAAGCGAACAAGCGCTTGGACTGGGTTTCGCCCTTCAAGCAAGGCCTTTCGGGTGACTTTCACGCAGGAGATGTCACTTGGTTTGCTGGAGGAAAGTTGAACGTTTGCTACAACGCCGTCGACCGCCATGTGCAAAATGGGAAAGCCGACCAAGTCGCCATGGTATTTGAAGGCGATGAGCCCACGGATATTCGCAAAATTACTTACTTAGCGCTTCAGCGTAAGGTATCTCAGATTGCGAATGCTCTCAAGATGTCTGGAGTCCGCAAAGGCGATGGTACGTACTGTCAAATAATGATTTGATGAATACTTGCAATCATTCAGGAGTGACTAACACGTCAACGTAAAGTCGTGACGGTCTATTTGCCCATGATTCCGGAGCTCGCCATGACAATGTTGGCCTGTGCCCGTATTGGAGCTCTGCATTCGGTCGTTTTGCAGGATTCTCGGCGGAAGCACTAGCACAACGAATCTCGGCTGCTTCGTCGAAATTTCTAATTACAGCGGATCAAGGCCGTCGCGGAGGCAAGTCGATTCCTTTGAAAGACATTGCCAACGCCGCGCGTGCGAAGCTAGATTGCGAAGAGCTCCTGGAAAGGTCCTGGTGTTTGAGCGATTTTACAATCCCGAGAGTGAAGCACCTTATGAAAGCATGCCCAAGGATGTTCGCATGGATGCGTTAGTTGCCGATCAGTGGCCTTATTGCCCACCGGAAACCATGGACGCCGAAGATGGTTTGTTCTTGCTCTATACGTGTAAGTACTCCGCTTTGTTACAGAACATTTTTCATCTTTGTATGTTCTGATCCAAGGCTCGTGTTTTCGCAGCTGGATCTACTGAAAGCCGAAAGGTTTGATGCATACATCCGGAGGCTACGCCTTGTATGCCGCATTCACAACACAAAATACTTTTGACCTGCGAGAAGGTGATTTGTTTGCTTGTGTTGCAGACTGCGGATGGATTACTGGTCATACGTATGTTGTTTATGGCCCCTTGCTCAATGGATCGACAACTTTCCTCTTTGAGTCGACGCCGGTCTACCCTGATCCTGGTCGATACTGGGATATGATTCAGCGACACAAAATCACTCAATTCTACACGGCTCCGACTGCTATTCGCCTTTTGATGCGATACGGCGATGATTACCCAACAAAGTATGATACGTCGACCGTTCGAGTTCTAGGCTCGGTTGGAGAACCGATCAACCCGGAAGCGTTCCGTTGGTACTTTGAAGTTGTCGGTAAAAGCAAGTGCACTGTGGTTGACACCTATTGGCAGGTACGTATATGCAGCATGGCGGTTTATGGTGAATCTGGTTCTAAAGTTTATTTTGTTCTTGTGCAGACGGAGACCGGCGGGCATGTTGTGACCAATTTCCCGGCATCACTCCTATGAAACCAGGTAGCTGCACCCTTCCGAGCTATGGTATTGAAACAGCTGTATTGGATCCTTTCGCTGGTACGCCGGTGACAGAAGCGGACGAGAAGGGCCATTATGAAGGGTACTTGCCATTTGCAAGCCCTGGCCTGGAATGGCGCGCACGTGCATCAATGCCCACGAGCGCTACTTGAAGACCTACCTCCACGTGTATAAAGGTTACTATTTCACTGGTGATTCCGTAATTGTGGATCAAGATGGATACCATTGGATTATTGGCCGCGTCGACGACGTTCTGAACGTTTCCGGCCATCGCATCGGAACAGCGGAAGTTGAGAGTGCACTGGTGGCTCACGGAGCTGTCGCGCAGGCTGCTGTTGTTGGGCAACCGCATGAAATCAAAGGGCAAAGCATCGCAGCATTTGTCATGTTGGTTGAAGGTCAGTCCGAGTCGGAAGCATTGATCCATGAGTTGAAGAATTTGGTTCGAAAAGAAATTGGAGGATTCGCGTCGCCTGACATGATATTGGTGACACCCTCTTTGCCTATGACGAGATCTGGAAAGATTATGCGACGCATTTTACGAAAAATTGTCTGCAATGAAATTGATAGCCTTGGCGACACCAGCACGCTTGCCGATCCGTCGATCGTCAGTTTTGATCGAGAAGGTTACCAGTTTCGGCAAGTAGACCTAATCGGACCGCAAGGAGCGGGCTATAAGTTAATTTATCTAGTTTGTTGTTGTGAACTTCAAGCGTCCGTCTGTCGTCGCGGCCTGACGCAAGTCGTGGATCTCATGAGAAGCATGAAGCCTGTTGCTCACTTTTTCAATAAAAATGTTTGATGACAAACAAGCAGAGATCTTTTATTACTCTTTGAAATTAAAAGCTTTGACCGTGATGTCTGCTCGATTCTCATAGCCGTCTCTGGTGGCACGTGTACCTGGTACATGTTAACGTCCAATTTCGGCGTTCGCATACTTTCCGAATTCGTTCTCTTTCGATAGAATGATGAAAGGAAAGCAAAGGTCGACTGTCACAGAAATATTTTATATCAACGGAGATTCTTTCCATAGTCACATTTGAGTATTCCTTTATCTATAGGAAAGACCCGTCACTTTCTTGCTCCACCCTTTTGTATAAGTTTACAAATCCCCGGTTTATTCGAAAACCATGTCCAACGAACGCTACAGCCTTGCCGACCAAAAGGCCCGCTTTGCTCGCGCGAAAGGCGAGAACAACCAGCGCTACTTGGATATTACGACGGTCTTCGATCCGTCTTCCCTCAAAGGCAAACGTGTCGCAGTGACGGGAGCGAACCGCGGTCTAGGCTTGGCCTTGGCCACTGAGCTAGCTGCTGCGGGCGCTGAAGTCATTGCAATTGTCCGATCCTCTTCTCCGGATTTGGAAAAACTGACGACTCGACAAGTGATAACGGGGCTTGATGTAACGGATGATGATAAGTGTGCAGGATTGAGCGATCAAATCGAAGGTGGTCCCATTGACATTGTAAGTCGCAGATTGTTATTGTGCGGTGTATTGATCGATACAAATCTCATGCTACCAATTAGTTGATCAATAATGTTGGGTATTTCAAAGAAGAGGTGGAGAAGATAGACAACCTTGACTTTTCCGATCAGATCAAGCAATTCAATATTTGCGCTTGTGGACACCTTCGTGGTACTTCTTCGCTGTTGAATGGGGTCTTCTGAAGGAAGGCTCAAAAGTGATTATGATTACTTCACAAGCAGCCTCGGTGGGCTGGAGAGGTTCAGTCCCCGACTGGTGGAAATTATGGTCACCATGTAAGTCTGACTGGAATGTTATCGAGCTGAAGCTTCGCAACGACCAGAACTCACACAAAAAATTACGATCACCAGATGGCGAAAGCTAGTGCCAATATGATGTCGGTTTTGTTGGCAAATGAAGTCAAAAGTCGGGGAGTCGCCGTCGGCATCTTTCACCCTGGCTTCAACAAGACCGACATGACCTCGAAATACAAGGACAGTTGGGAGAAAGAAGGTGCGGTCGATCCTTCCGTCGGAGCGAAGCGCGTTCTCCATGAAACGATTCAGCTCTCGATGGAAACATCCGGCAAGTTTAGAAACTGCGAAGATGGGCTTGAAATTCCTTGGTAACGATTGAAGATACTTGAACTAGTTTACCTTAGATATGCATATTGCTTTCTCGTCGAATGAAATGTTTATTTGCCATTCTCCGTGCTCTTCAAAATGCAAGAATTTTTTCAAGTGGTAAAAATCTGCCTGATTTCCTGCGTACATACTTTCTGTAAGTGTTGTTTTCTGGCGTACAGACTTTCTGTACGTTATTTTTGCAGCGGTGAAAATCTCTAGAGCTACCCTCGTGGTAAGTTCCGGATGGACGATTACAATAAGGTTACTGGATACTTTAAAGGGAAGTCTTTGCATCGAAGAAAAAACGCCATAGCCATAGACTTCCATGTTTCATTCCTTTTTCCGCACAGCCATAAAACAAGAGTCTGCAGTCTGCACCATGAAGAATCATAGTTTTCTTGATTCCTCTATTCTCTTGCGTCTTTGACGAGCGCCTTTTGCAGAGCCGCAAATCGGCCGTGTCTACTGCATTAGCGGAACGCAAACCCTGGAATCTGCTTCGCTTCGTATCCCAATCCTCCAAGTTTGTCCCTACGCCCTTTTCATCATCAACTGCGAAACAAATTGTAAAACCGAATGACATATTGTGGAATCGATCGGCAGAGTCGTTCACATTTGCCCCGCTGGACGATGTGGTCATGGGAGGTGCCTCGTCTTCGACCTTTTCAACGGCGTGTGGCGGGGCACCGTGACGGATGCCAACAATGGTGGATTTATTGGGATTCGCAATACTCCAAACTTCAACTGGGATTTCACTAACGGTCGTGGTCTCGAGCTGACGCTCAAACGAAAATCAGGCCCTCCGTAAGCCGCTTCAAGCTAGGGATCCGCGATAGCACGGATTTCAATGGATTGGTTTGGGCCGCTAGTTTCGACCTGCCGACGACATCGAGTCCGAAAAGATTAGGATACCGTTCGATAAGCTTACCCCGACCAAATTTGCTTCCGTGGTAACGGGCGAAACATTGAACCGAAGCAACATCGTCGGGATACAACTGATTTATTCAAAATTCGAGTACAACGGAGCCCTAAATCCCAAGTTTGAGGTCGGAGATGTGGATCTCGAGATTCTTGAAATTCGAGCGTATTGATTTTGATTGCTGTCTCAAAGAGCACCTACGCTTTCCTAATAATGGCATGAGATTATATTATCAGTCTAGGTTGAGGTATGGCGTGTACAGCTGTTTTTTACTAGTCACTCTCCCTAGTAGGCTACGTAGAAAATGTACCACATGGTACAAAACGTACGTCTCATTTTATCGTAGGATCTAGAGCCCTTTCATCTAAAATAAGAATATAAATTAGTTATCTCATTTTTACTTGTATTTTTTTAAACACAATACATCCTAACAATAATAGAAACATTATTCGACTTAATTCAGCATTGAAACTCGTCAACATCCGAAGTTATTTCATAAGATACATTGGCGTCGTCGGTCACGAACCAGTCACGCATTGAGAATCCAACGACAGAACCAAATTGTCGTTCGACAACATCTCATTTTTCTTCGATCTGATTGCCTTTGTTGTCCTTATTAAATCGTTTTTGTCATTATTTCGATGATATAAAAACATATACTTGAATGAAATATATTATATATTATGTAAGTTACATTTTTATTCTGATTCTGTGTTCATTTCGATGTTTTTTCGCCCTCGGATTCACTGACCGAAGACGACGAAGAGTCGTCCGATGGTAATCCGAAGGCATCATCTTCGCCGTTTACAACCGATTGCGAAGAATCGTCAACAAATATCGGTTTCTTCGCATTGTTTGTCAAAACTTTTCATCCTCGGTCGTTTTCACGACCATTTTGACAAATTTTGAATCGAAATCTAGAACGCACCGATGTGTTCTGAACTTGCGCATCGCGCGTTCAATCTCCACGTGTGTAACCATGTTCTTGCCGCATCCCTTTCTCGGCTGTTGTGAGCGACTGGCTTTGTACCGCTCTTGTACCAATAGCCTATGCCTTCCCAACTCCTCGAAAGGAATGTCATCTGGTTGAACTTGCGCTTCTTCGTCTTCTTCTTGTTCTTGTTCTTGTTGTTCTTGATGCAGTGCCATGTAGCCTTGCATGTAGTACCTTGCTCTCCTGCTGAATAATCTCACTCTTTCCTTGGTAATTAATTTAGCATTGATTGCTGAATCAACTAATTTCCGGAAGCCCTGCCTTGTTTTCTTCGTTCTAACGGCGCCCTTCGGTACTCATTCTTCGACAGGGCCCATGTGTATTCGATGCCTTCTCCTGCGATCTCCGCATGAAACTTGGCGTTGTGTACACGGTGACGCCTAACTTCTCTCCAATTGCTTCCAATTGGGTCTTCTCTTGAAAAATCCACGCAAGACCCCATCAGATGCATCAACGAATACGCAACGTCGATTTCCCGTTTTGATCTTTGACTCCTGAAATAGTATACTTTGAGCTCGTCTGGATTGAGAAAGCCGCTCCCATAATATTTGAAATAGTCCCTTCGGTTGGTTGAGCCAACCCTTTCGCTTTTGGTTCGTCTCGGAAAGAGCAATGTTGCTTTCTTTTGCCATTCGTTGCAGCTTGGCCTTGTTAAACTTTCCGATTTCTCTCTCTTTAGAACCGGCACCTTTTCAAGTAACTCTTCTATTAACTGGGCTCGAGTCAGCTCGCGTGTTGTTACACCATCGTCAATGTAGGTGTCGTCTATGAAAGAATCTCTTTGTTCTTGTGATAGGTAGAATGGGCCTTCATCTTCTTCCGTAAACACCATGTTCTGAATAGATCCAACTTCCAGTGTTCGTTGATACGGCCCCAAGTAACCTTCCTCTTGGACGATCAATGAAGGGCGATAGAAGGTTGCGCTCCGCCATATCCCTTTAGCATGTGCCCTGCACTTAGACCGTCAGTGCGTTTCTTAGCGTGACCGGAGGAATGGTCGAAGAGGAACACAAAATGGAAGTCGCCGTACTTGTATTTTAGGACGTCCACGCAGTCCTCTAACTGGAGGACCATGTTGTTGTAAGTCCAGTACCCGCCGCCGCCTCCCACATCTACTTTCCTGGTAAACGGAGAGCAAGGCAACGGGCGTTTCTTAGAATCGCCGTAACGTTCGTAGCCGCCTCCTCGTCGCATAATAATTCGTTCCGCGCGCAACTGGTTGATTGCTGCAAGGTCTTCTTCGGTCAACATAGGCCCACCAAAACCAAACTCCCTTGATTGAAAACCGGAAACCATGATGGACAAGCCTGCCGACTTAGGACAGAGCCCTAATCCCGTTACGACCAACCCACTGCTTACTGCTTAGTGCGAACTGTGAAAAGCGCTTCGTCCTGACCGATGATCATGACTCGTGGCTTGTCCTGTCCATTCGGATGCTGAAGTTTCCTCCGTACTCTGGATATCTAAGTTGCGATTTGTCGAATACATAGTCGCAACAATCCACATGAACCTCCACCCACTCGTCACCATATACGTCCCGGTATTGGTACCCTACCATATCCTTTGGAACATGCCCTTTCTCTTTCCATCTGTTGAAAGATTCCTGTTTCGTCTGAAACCAGCGCTGTGCCTGTGGTTCCCATTCGGTCAGGTATTTTGTTGCAAACTCGTGTCGATGAAGTTGTTGCGCCGAAGCTCGTGTCCGTCAACGTAGTACACTTTCTTTACGTTGTCGTAACTCCACCCAAGCTTTCTCATCCACTTGTATATTGTTGAGATGCAAGGTGGCTTGGTCTCGAAGTTCGTCCAGAATATTCCAATCACAACACACTTCTTTATTGATGTTTGCTGCAGATTCCCGGACTGGACAAATCAGTCCGAACGTGCCCGACGCTACATCCTGCCAGTAATCCTGATAATGTTCATCGTTTGGGTTGATTGGTGCGTCTTCGTCGAGCCTTCTGTCTTTGTTGGCTAATCTCCGAAGGGCAGTAGCAAACCATCCTTTGACGACACGAAATCCTGTACCTTCTGGATTGTTAAATCGGATAGATTTGACTCACAAAACTCTTGTATCAACTCCTCTGCTTCCGGAAAGCCTCGAAAAGAGGTGGCTTGCCCGTTGTTCGAATCTTTGGAGCTGGGAATCGATCTCGATTCCGAAAAGTCTGTTCCACTTCATCACACTGCTCGGAGCAGCACAAATTCCAATAATACCCAACACACAACAGGCCTCCGTGCAGCATTCAAACCAGGATCGTGCGGGCATCCAGCGGAGTGCAACATTGTAGGCAAAACAGAGCAATTGACACTTCTGCCGGAGGTGGTGAACCTCGTATTCCGACATCTTGTGGTCAATGTCGCAGCCGTATACCATGCACCTCCATGCTTCAAACTGAATGGAAACAGCCTTCAAGTGTTCAATCCGTCGCTCTATAACCTTCCTGCAGCAAATGTTACCGTCTTCCTTGTCCGATGCACCATAAAATAGTTGTTTAGCCTTGTGGCTATTCCAGTAGGTCATCGAACCTGCAAGTTGTGCAGATAGTGTAATGCCTTCTTGCCACTCTTCCTGGCTCTCTTCCTGGTTCTCTTCTTCGTCAGTACTGTTCCCCTCGTTAGGATGCAAACTTTGCCTCTGTCTTTGCCTCTGCCTCAGCGTGGATTGTTCAAATTCTTCGACATCGGTTCCACCTGCTCCTGCAATTGAAACGACCGGCGTTGTCGGACGGAGACCCTCCTCTAACTCCTCTGATGTCGGCAAACTGGCAAATTTCAAATGCTTGGAAAATTTGTAGAACCAAATTGTCCTTCTCCGATTGTCAAAAGGGCATACCCGGGCAACGTTGTGTCTAAAAACACCACGGTCGTTGTCCAAAGAATCACACTGTTTGTAGCAATGTGGGATGGCGGTTGATTGAGGCCCTATCGAGGGTACCGCCCAGTTCAACATTTAAATTGGGTCTTTGAGTTAGCAAAACTTGACGGATGACTTCATCGCAAACCCACTGATCTTTGTAATTGGCAGAGTGTTCGTCAGTGAAGAGATCGAACACGCTTGCGCGATTGCAAACTTGTTGGAGGTGCCCATAACCTTCGAATCTCGGCTACCTCTTTATACCAATCGATTCAGAATTTTTATAGTTTAATATAAGTCTTAAGGTAGCCGACATTCAAAGGTTTGAATGAGATACCGATGATCGAATGCTATGGTCGGCATCAACAAAAATATCGCGAGAATAGTCGTGATGGATGAGATGTTGGAGGAGTTTGCAATCCGCGTCTAAATTTTTAAATTATCCGTTGTGGTACGTTTCTACGTAGCCTACTAGAGATTATGACTCCTGGAAAACAGCTGTACCAATGAGTAACTTTAATTGCCGCACGAGCATTAGGAAAGAATACTTCGGTATAGTGCCTCGTGGATCGGTAGTCAACAGGTACCAAAGTTTTTTGTCTATGTTAAAAGGTAGCCAGTTTAACGTAGCTAGCTACCTGGTATGAATTCAGTTTTCCATGACGCTTGACTCGATCTTGCCTGTTGCTAGCCCGAGTACATAATTCGGGAAAGTAGTTTTCGCGGGGCTAAATTTCTTAAAGTCGTGCTCCATAATGTCGTACCAGTACCGCATTTTCGAGCTAAAGAATTCAACAGTCGTTTTAGTGTCCTATTCAATAGCAAGACTCCCACACTAATAAGGTATATAAATCAGGTTATCGCTCAATAAGGTGTTTCGTGTTTGGTTGGCCTCGTTCTTTCGCTTACGACGAATTTTAGTTTTAGCACCTCTTTTCCATCACAACAGCAACAAAAAGACAACAAGCATTGTTCTTGCTCTTTGTGAATACACCTGGTTTACGTTTAAGCTCAAGCTGATTTCCACAGTTCGTTCACATTGAATCGAAAATGTCCGAATCATCGCAAAGAGAAGACGAAAGCGAAAGCGTGTTAACCGAAACGCCGCAGCCAGCGATCGCCGACGTGGACAAGAGCCAAGACGAAACGAACGGCGAGATGGAAGACAACACAAATAATACTGGCGTTGGAAGTGTCTTTGATATCACCTCCTGTGGGCCGTATACTAGTAATGACGACCCTGCTCCAAATTCGTGTTTGAATCTGTTAACGCAACAAGACGCCAATATTTCGAGTGGCGCTGACCTCGTCACATTGGTTGCCGAAATGCTTCGCAACGTGGATGAAACAATCAAAGAGACGGAATCCCGAGGTGAAGTCTTGTTGGAGACATCGTTCCACACGAACAGCGAGAGAGGGGGGCAAGTAGAAGATCCAATTCCTGACGCAACGCCGCCCGTACCGGAACAACCGTCGGAAATGCAACTTGCCGTCAAACATGTTCCAGTCCGAGAGCAGTACATTGGAGTCAAGTTTTCCGAGTCATCGGGACAGTTCAACGTCTTCGTTCAGCAGTTACCCAATTACGGAAAAGTTTGCAAAGAGCAATCTCTTCGGGTCACCCTCCCACCCGAGGCAGACCCTTTGCCGTCCGCGAAGGCATGACCTTGGCCTGGAAGGACGTCAACTTAACTGTGGTAAGTAAAATTGTCGTGTTGTGAAAAGTATTACGTTTTGAGTTCTCCTTTGACTCACTCGGTTTGTCGTCGTTGCCACTCCCTGCGCTCACAGAAAGGTCGAGGCAAAACGTCAGATCGTCGCATTCTGAATGATGTGTGGGGTGAGGTTCCTAAAAAGAAACAACAGCCATCATGGGGAGCAGTGGGGCTGGGAAGACTTCTTTGCTGAATGTGCTATCGGGGAGAACTTCCAGCGGTGGAAGGGTCCATGTCAATGCTCAGATTACACTTGACAATTTGCCGGCGGATCCGACCAAAATTGGGGTCCGGCAAATGATTGCTTTTGTAGCACAGGACGATTCCTTGCAGGTAACAGCCACCGAGAGAAGCGATTCGGTTTTCTGCCAAACTAAGACTGGGACGATCCTTGACAGACGACCAACTCGATCTCATGACGCAGTGCATGCTGCACGAACTAGGTCTTACTGCATGCGCAGACACTATCGTCGGCGGTCCTTTGATCAAGGGTATCAGTGGCGGAGAACGAAAACGAACGAGCGTGGGAGTGGAACTTGTTGTCAAACCGGCAATGCTCTTTCTGGACGAACCGACCAGTGGCTTGGACTCGTTTTCGGCAGTTCAACTCTGCCAGTTATTAAAGAAAGTAGCTCGCGTTGGTGCCAGTGTCATGTTTACGATCCATCAACCATCGTCCGCATTTTCCGCGAGTTCGACCAACTCATTCTTTTGAACAAAGGGCGCGTGATGTACCAGGGACCGGTCAAAACTATTGCAGATTATTTCGGTGCTCGTGGACATCCATGTCCTCGCAACTACAACCCCGCCGATTGGATAATGAAGGTTGCTCAGAAAGTTCCACTTCCAGAGCTAGAAGATGCTGGATTCTTTCCCAAGGATGAACGAAAGGAAGTGGCGACCACTGAGGCAGATACGTCGGAAGTTTTGATTCGTCGAAATCAAAGCATACCTCAAGTAGAAGAAAAGCCGCCATCCATGGCCACTGAGATTTCCATGCTTGTTCGGCGAGAACTTGTGCATATTCGTCGGGCGAAATCTGTGACTGTGGCAAGAATCATTCAGTCGACGGTTCTTGCATCTGTTATCGGTCTCATTTTCTTCGACGTTGGCAGTGTTCCCAGTTCCACCGTAAGCAATATCCAAGGTCATTTCGGAGCTATCATTATGGTAGCTACGATTATCATGATGGGACCTGCCCAAGCCGCGTAAGTTGTTGTGATCGCTTTTGTTATTGTTGCGCCAGCGTCTAGCGCTAACTTGCCATATTTCTCTCTTCTAGGCTACTGTCGTTTCCTGACGAACGACCGGTTTTCCTTCGTGAATACTCGACGAAGCACTATTCTGTCAGTTCCTATTTCTTATCGCGCTTATCCATCGAGGCCATGATGGGTGCGCTTCAAACATTGCTGACAATCGTCATCTGCTACTTCACAATTGACTTCAGAGGTTCGTTCTGGATATACTACGGTGCATGTTTCACGCTGGCAATGGGTAGCACTGCCATTGCTGTGATTCTGGGTGCTGCGGCTGGAAGCAGCAGTAAGATCGCCACTGCTGCTCTTCCACTCGTCTTGTTACCACAAATGCTGTTTGTGGGGTTCTTTGTCTCGCCCGAGTTAATCCCAGTGTGGTTACGTTGGGTGCAATACATCTGCCCCATGACCTATGTCACCCGCATTTTGCTTGTCGCCGAATTCCACGAGTGCAGCGATGAGTTTCTAGAGAAAATATACTGCAATACATTGCTCGAGAATACAGGAGCTGATCCGGACGACACATTAATGTATTGGTGTATCCTTCTCGGCCAGTTTGTTGTCTTCAGAGTCATCGCTCTCGCCATTCTACACAAGTCTGCACAAAAGTTCTACTAGGGGTCTAATAAAACACAATTACATTATCACGAATAAGGTTTCAGTGCCCCGGATATTTATACTGAAACGTTTTCATGAGCCGTTGATCCAACATCTGACGGGCAAACGCTTGATCCACTGCTGTCAGCGATGCTAATCGTGCATCGTCGTTTCCATATTTAGCTAGCGCTTTAACAAAGTCGGTCCCACCGCTCCCATGCGTCTTGCTTTTGGCAGTGACATAATGAAATTGTTCAATATGTACGCCCACACAGTCAGATATCGCTTTGAATACCAATGGTGCATGATAGAGCATATCTTCGTAACGGACCATGAGACGGGGATCGGTACTATCCAGAAACGCTCGATAATAGTCATTCCACAAGTTGGCCAAGGAACCATAGTGCACTTGAAATTTCTGCACGTTATTCTTTCTGGGGTCCCGAACGTATATTTTGTAGACACTGCAATGGAAGAATTGAAAGGTCGCTCGCCAAAGTGTTCCTGGTCCACTATGTTGACAACGAGATTGGGGCAGTGCTCTTCATGGTGCGGCCATTTCGCACCGTACGGATTGCGACACATGGACTGCATCCACCAAAGCGGATCTTTGATCAAGACTATTGGTAAAACAAGATCTTTTGGAGTCGGGTTGCCTCCTGGAACCGTAACATTCTCCTTCATGTGCAGCGGAACATGCTTTCCAAAAGGTACATCCCACTTGAAATACGAACCTTCCAAGGTCCACGCGAGCTTTTCAGTATGATTTTCCCAGTTCAGTTCAAACAGCTTTGCCAGAGCATTTGTTCCAGTATTGTACAATCCTGCAATACGGGGAACAGCACCTTGGTTCGCTAACGATTGACGGTATGCTGCGCAAGTCTCGAGACCTAGAATGACCGGTTCGTTTCCGTAGAGGCGCGTGATTTGATTCCACGAAGGAAGAGATGTACAGTCAGGATTGTTTATACCAGCGTCAGAAAGTATATTCAATAAAGGCTCCTTTCCGTTGCATTCAAATATTCCGAGGGTTTCCGCTGGTGGTTTGCTCACCTGCCATGCAGCAAGCAATGACCAAAACGAGGATACCAGGCATGTTACTAGAACACATCTTGTTATTGCAACTGCTCCAGGCTTCCGTCGAAATATCCTCTCGAGGAGAAGCTCATTATTTGAAGATGCTCTCATGCATTTCTTATCATTAATAAGGCAGAGTGATAACTTTGTTGTGAGAGACGTTTCATGGTGAAAGTGAATTATTTGTTGATGCTCAAAATTTGGCTCGAACTCGAAAGGCGACTGTACGTCAACGTC
This sequence comes from Fistulifera pelliculosa, assembly GCA_026008555.1. Lineage (NCBI taxonomy): Eukaryota > Bacillariophyta > Bacillariophyceae > Naviculales > Stauroneidaceae > Fistulifera > Fistulifera pelliculosa. The sequence goes on along the minus strand of BROJ01000094.1, from coordinate 134,012 downwards.
AAAAAACCACGTCTGGTCGTCGTCTCACTCATTGGTTACATCATCATGATCCCGAACCCTGTTCGCGACAACTACATCCTCGTGCTAGGTGGCTCGTTTGTAGAAATACCCCAAGTCCTAAATACCAAAGACATGATTAATGATGTAAACATAACTATGTAGTCTCAAACTTTTAATTTCCTGGCAATAATAGTAATCAGCCCTTCACATGGGGTTGTTGACGGCGAAGGAACCGAAAGCCCCGGGAACTTCTGGAAGACCTGTCAGAGCTTACAGACGAGTCAGAGGAAAAGATTCGTGGTCTCCGTCTTGTATTGTTTTCTCGGTTTTCGATACTGTTGTCACTGGATTGAGATAAACGCACCGACGAAGCGTCTTTGATATTACTATGTCCTTTCAATAGGCACTCATTATCCGTTGACGAAGGGGGCGATGGATCACTGACAGGTGCCGCTGTTGGGAGGCGCTTTGCCTTTTCGTCTCGTCTTGAATACTTCCACCCGTGAAGAAAGGGTGCTCCAAAACATCCCGCATCGACGAGAATCGTCGCTGGGGTCATGATGCAATAACCGTTTTAGCAAGTCTCTGGCGGAGTCGTCGTCAACGGATCGGAGTGCCTTTTTTAGACTACTTTCGTCCCAAGAACCAATCTTGTAAACCTCGTTCATAGTCATCTGACGCTTTCCCCGACAAGCGTATGGTGATAGCGGTACTCCTGCGATGGCTTCGTATACTACAATTCCATACGCCCAGATGTCATAAGTCGATTGAGCAGACACTGAAATAATGTCTGCTGTACAGTTCTTCTTGCCGATAGAAACTCTTTTGTTTTCGACAACAATTGCTTCAGGAGGGTGGTAAAACCTCGGGTCGGGTCAGTCTGCTCCCCAATCGGTACACTACCTCCGACTCCAAGCAACTTCCACCGGCTACCAAACTTTCCAATATTGTGCGTTCCAAAATCACAATGAATAACGCCATGCTCATGCATGTGTAGAGAGAAATGCCGATTCGTTTCAGTGGCTTAACAGGGAACGTCTTGCCAGACTTTCGCAAGTCAAGCATAAGATTTTCAGCCGTCGTATCAGCGCCTTCCATTGTAATACAGTATCCTGGCTCCGCCATTGCTTCAGCGTAGGCTGCATGCTGCACTGTGTGGTGAACACTGATAATAGCTGGAACGTAATGGCGTGAAAGATGATGATCTTTGCGGACCTTTAACTCGCGCTCAACAACATCGGATCGCGATGTCAGCTTGGCAATGACTTGCTGCCCTTCTCCTTTCGGATGTGACGAAGCTTGTCCTCAATTGTCTGTTGCGAACGACTTGTGAGAGTTGATCTCATGCTAGCCCGAGATACGGCAGAAACAATGGAATGGTCGTCATAATCTTCAACGAAATCGTTCTCCTCCGTCTTTCTTCTCGTCGTGGATGATTGTGTATGCACCGTGAGACGAAGGAGGCGGCTCGTATCGCAAGGCATAAAGATTTGCGTGTCGCTAGCTGGGTTTGTGTAAGCAGGACGCTGATTTACAACTTCAAGAGTATTGAAAAGGCGCAACATCACACGCATTTCATGTTTGCAAACAGCTGTAGCAGAAGCGAGCGAGATTTTCCCGTCAGGTCCTTCAACGTGAGCAAGAGCTAACACCTGAGGTTGCGTACAGGATTGAAGAATTTTCGTAACAACTTGGTGGTACAGATCCTCGGTATTTGATACGACATGGTTCCACGAGTAATGGTGCGGAATAAGCTGCGCTCTCACTTTTCATTGATATCGATAGGAAGATCTCGTTTCAACAAATTGTGGACAATGAAGTGCGAGTGTTCGTTCTCGGTTGCGATCTGGATAGGGAGCAGGCCAGTCTTCTTGTCAACAGCAGTGGCAAGTTCAGGAGCATGATTCAACAGGCCCATGATAGTCCTGTCATCGGCATTATGCTTGAAGGCCAGAAAGATAGGACTATGGCCCTCTCCGTTGAGAATACTGGCTGCATTTGGATACTGCATAAGAAGAGCGTTCACAACCGGGGATCTGCACTGGTGTATGATAGCAATCGCAAGTGGAAGGTCGCCGTTCATATCAGTTCTCGATAAGGCGCCTGAAAAGCAGGTCAATAGCGTCTTGACGACAACAGGGTCGACGACTTCTCCGCACCGTAGAAGGAGATGAAGTGGGAGATCACCATTTTCGTCGGAGCGTTTGGCAGAAGCAAAGTTTTCCGCAAGCAGGGCGGTTATGACACCGATTGAAGCATGGTTACTGCACGCAACATGAAGAGGTAGACCGCCACCAGAATCAGGTGGAGGACGATAAACCATCGTGAAGGCTCCATCTGGAGACTTTGACAAGAGAAACTTGGTTGCGTCAACAGCGTCGTAAAACGCAGCAACATGGATTGGAAGACGGCCCATTTTGTCATGTTCGTTGATGCCCTCTTTGTAGGCGGTGTAGATGATCTCCAACGCAGGCAAATTATCATGAGCAGAGGCATGATGAATCGGGAGAGCGCCCATATTGTCGCGATGAACCAAAGCTTTAGGGTACAGTACAAGAACCATGTCGATAAGAAGCGTCCATGCTCCTGCGTGTCGGGCTATCTTGTGCAATGCAAGCTCGCCTGACTTGGGATCAGCGGCCTCGGCCAATTCAGGGTGCTTGTCAAGAATACTTTCAACAGTAGCCCAGTTTTCATTCTGGATTTCCTTGAAAAGTTCCGACAAAAACGGACCACTAGATTGCGAAACCAGCTTTGCAGCGTTGCGAGCCTTCGCCTCCTGTAACAAGCGTTCTTTTCAACACGCTCGTGCTCTTGGCGCATTCGCTTTTGTTCCATTTCTCGAAGCGACGCCCTTCGAGCCTTCTTAGCCGCTTCTTGTTGCAAGTACCCGAGCAAGTGACGAGCCATTCTGCCTCTGTGCTTCGTTTGTAGGGATATGACGGCTCGAATGATATCGTCTTCGCTTGGCTGCCTAGAACGGCGCTCGGCGGCTCGCGCTTTCACCAAGTCTGAAATCAAAACATTGGACATGTACCGTCTCCAAGAAGATTGGATTGTGATGATGGCTTTCAAGATTCTGAGACCTTCTAGCTTGAAGATGGACAATTTCATTCGAATCATACATTGAATCTTGATTGCCGCAGCACGGAGAGTCAGGAAATACTCGCGGCATATTTTCCCGCGAACCATTTTCTGAATGGTAGCCGCTGCAGTAAAAACCGTTCAGATCGAAGAGCTTCGATGCGATCAAAAGCTTCGCGGCGAAGGAAGACCTTGGTTCGACCGAGTTGTAACCCGGCAATGGCACATCGAGAGGCAAAGTCCAACGACTGAAACTCGGCTGCACTTTGTGGGCGATTCACATTAGCGCGTTCACGCCTCTCGCGCAGGGCGGCCGTCGGAAGATCTTTCTGAGACCTGCGACGTGCGTTCTCAGGACTTATGACCGAACTCTCGACCACAAGATTCACGTTGGGACCCCTTGGGCCGTTGTGCAATTTGACCTTCTTCTGAAGCGCGCTCAAAGAGCTGCGGTGAACGATCTGTTGTGATGATAACGAATAGGCAACTATCAGATCTAATTCAAATAGAGCTCCCACGGGTTGCTGAAAACTTACGCTTGCTGCCTGCTGAGATCCTAATCGTTTCTCTTCGTCTTGTTCGGCTTCTGCGATCAAAAGAGCCGTTAGCATTTGGTGATCTGCGTACCAAAGGTCATACGCTATCTTAGATATGAGTCTCTTCAGGCCATCAATCTTAGGAGTTTGGTTGCCAGGGAAAAGACAGGGCTCTGAGGGGAGTTGTCTCTACTGTCATTCAAAATGTAATATCGCGCCAAGAAAACGTCATGAGGGTAGCGAGTTGGATAGCCCGCACGACTGACCCGCACAGCCTCCAGGACACCACCGCATCGGAGTTGCTCAACGATGTTTTCGGTTCGAAAAATCAGGTGCGAGGTCGTCATTTGGTTTCAGACAACGGACATAATGGGGAACAGTGTGCTCAATACGGGCACGTAACACACGAAGCTGTGAGGAAAACTGTGAGCTCACTGACTTGGTGGCAACAGTACCGCGGCCCCGCGTTCTTCCGCTCTAATGTAACGCTGGATTTCGCTAATGAGGCTAAACGACGATGATTTCAGAAGATCTGATGATGCCGCAGGAAGTTCGTCCTTGTTCTTTTCGAGCCACGTATCTGTCGTGTATTCCACATGCCCCGCGTAATGCTGTATGCTGAAAACATAGCGAACACGCTGGGACGACGAAGCGTGGAAACGAGGATGCTTATCACATCGTGCATACAAGTATCGCGTGAACTTTTCGTCGCTGCTACTAGGAAGGATGCATTGCTCGTCAAGCAAAGCCAGGATTCCGGAATGCTTCTGATCAATCAAATCAAGGACATCTTGATTATCGGGGAAGGAAATGAATTTCCACATAATGCCTTCCTTCTCGTACTCTTGTTGCTCGAGCTTGAAAACAAACTTGTTAAATTGCTGTTGCAAAGCTTCGTTAGTGTAATTGATGCATAGCTGTTCGAAATTGTTCATGTCGAACGATTCGAACCCAAAGATATCGAGCACACCAATCGAGGCGGTGCTCATACCGTCTCCTTCGTTGGTGATCGACGAGTTGACCAGCTCCACAAGAAGATCAAACATGGCTCCATACAAAGTCTTCATAAGAGACTCCAGGGCTTTGGTTGCCGCCTCGACGGTCAATGACCGATGAACAATTTCGTCACCGGCCAAGAGCACACGAGTCGTCAGGGCTGCCGCCAGGTCTTCATAGCGTAGACCTAAAAGCTCCGCGAATAGAAGTGCCGAGTCGTCTTCATTCATGCGACAAGATTCGCCATCACGCGAGGCCGTGAACGTCACATTGCCGCCATAGAGGATACCAACAACCATCCGCATTATGGATTTAATGAGCGAAGGTGGAAATCCCATCGTGATCTAAAATGAAAAGAAGGTCAGGCGCGGAAATAATAGCAAATAATTTCCTCAGAACTAACGTACCATAGCGTCAAGCATTTCAGTGTGGTTCTCGCGATCATCGATACCGTCACGCCGACCGAAAGTCCCTGTTTGACACAACAGTTTGAAATCGGTCATTTGCATATTCCCCAAGCGCAGCTCGCGCCTTTCCTCGCCCGTAGCACCCGAAAGTAGCTGATAGAAGATGTGATAGTTTCTCTCATTTTGTCCCGGATGAATCAATCGAACCTTTTCCAAGAGATACGTCTCGATGGAAGCACCAGAGAGTTTTCCAGCGCGTGAAAAACGGATATCGATGTACTTTCCGAAACGGGAAGAGTTATCGTTTCGAATAGTCCTTGCATTTCCAAAGGACTCAAGAATAGGATTGCTTTGAAGAACTTGCTGCTCAATGGAGTGCGTGTCGAAGCTTCGTCGCGACGAATCGGTGGGCGGGCAAGTGTCAGAACCGCGTCTCTTCGAGAGCATGGCAAGATAGTTTAGGACGATCTTTGTTGTAACCGTCTTGCCTGCACCACTTTCTCCAGACACCAAGACGCTTTGATTGGTTGGAACTCCGCGTTGGTTGGCCTCAGCCCCACTGTCACCACGTCGAACGGAGGCAGGTGTCTTCATGAGCTCCTTGTTTTCTAGTCCACGCAGCATGGCACGATAAGCATCGTCTGCCGTCTGATAAACGTGCGGTGGCAACTTATCTGACGACTGCGGACGTCCAGGAGTATGAATGGTGCTGCCCGACCGGTGTCGAAATGGAGTTTTGTAAGCATTCGCATTGGGCTTTGCCGAGCCCGTCTCTCCTTGCAAACAATACTTTGCCATGATTGCGTCCGAGTAGATATCCATCTTTTGAAGGGTTCACTGCGATGAGAATTGGGCCTGTATTTGTGTAGATTATATTTGCGTCATAACGCAACCGAAGAGCGTGCAAGATGGCAGGTTCATGGAGATGAGTCAAGCCAATTAGATCATCTACACCTCCGACAATTCGAGAGCTAGAATGAGTGCTCGGACTCGCTATAACATGGGCCTCAGGATCCTCTCCAGATAAATGATAGGACGAGGAAGGTTGCGAAGCTTGATATCATCGTGGTCCGCAGTCTTGAGCTGTTCAGGGTCCACGGTAATAATAACCTCAAATTCGCTGTGATCTCCGTAATGGCTCGAGTCGCTTCTGCCAAACTTTTGACAGCGGGCGATGGCATAGTGTCCTCGATATTTGCATCGTCCGTAAGAGTAAGATTGATGAAGTCCACACCACGAATCGAAACTGTTTCTTTCTTGGTAATGATGGCTGGAACCCACCCCAGTGAGACTCTTCCCTTCGAAGCCACACTTGAGCGCCAACCTCCATGATTGCTTGGTCTGTTTGTAATGTGAATCGATTGTTCCTTCTTGTTGTCGATTAATCCTCATCCTCGGGCGACGAAGTAATTTATTCAGGCTTCAATTTCTGTTTTTTTATAATGCGAAAGAAAAGAGCAACCAGCGGTGCAACGTTGACGAAATAAATTTATCCACGGCGCAGTGCAACAACAACCACTTCGTTACAGCGCCACCCTCGATAAAATACTACGGACACGAAGATGAATTGAAGAAGCTGTACTTAGCTTGTCACAGAGAAAAAGTCGCGCGAGCATGGCTTTCACCAGACATTATGTAGATGGTTTTAACGACAATTTCAAATTGGCTTGCGCTGTAGCGTGACTCCCTAAACAAAATTTCTGTGCGATGATTTACTACTACAGCCTTTAGTCGTAGCGTGACTAATTAATGTACTTTGAAAGGCTCGCTTCCCCGGCGCGAGCACATTCCACGGATTTTTCTATGGGCGTGCGTTGAACGTGAAATTTCTTGTGATTCGGCTCTCTAGAGAGTCTCTAGAGGGTCAACTGGAGGGTCGAAGTCCTGTAATCTAAAGCACGGTATGCCCTAGCACCAACTGCTTTCTCATGGGGTGTGTCTAGCTTGCTACGGCTACGACTTCCATTTTTATCCGGTTTACAGTCGCGAGGAGGTGTATGTTTTTTATCGTGTGTGTATAACGTGCACGAGCCAGGTGTTGCCCCATGCCCTTATGATGAAAGGACCCTTAACTGCAGCCTTCCATCACTGCTAATCCATCGGGTTCCTAATCTATTTCCAGTATTTTGTTTTGTCCTCATCAAACGAGACAAAGAGGCATAGATGCACCAATTCTCCACTCGGATCTGCGTGATTCCTCTTCATCCACGCTCCCTAGAGTTCGTATCTGGATCTTCTTTATACAGGAAAATTGTGTAAAGTAACGATACACATCTGACCCTATGGCATTTATTACTCTATTCCTATGTGATCAGAAGAAAACTCTAACTAACTAGTAGGATGACTAGCGACCAAAAGACCCGCCAAAGTTTCAAGCGTAACTCCAGTTTTGGATCATCTCCGAGTTCATCTACAATCATTGTCGCTCCCGTGAAATCTTCTCCAGCCGTATAGGAGCTCTTTGTAACAATGCATTTGATACCGGCGGCCACAGCTGCTTTGAGACCGATTCCACTGTCTTCCACAATAACACAACGAGATTTGTCCAAGCCCATTTTGTCAACCGCCATGTTATACACGTCAGGAGCTGGTTTTTTCGTTGGACCATATCACCGGCAAAATTTGAAACTTGGCAGCGCGCTCTGGCCCCATCAAAGTATGGACGAGATTTGTCACAGCTTTCTCATTGCTCGTCGAGCATACAGCTAACCGAATATCATTGGCAATCGCCTCATCAATCACCCGCAAGACGCCTGGTCGTAGAGGAATTGTTCCCTCATTGATCATATCCATAAAATATCTGTTTTGCGCAAATGCAACTCTTTCACTTTTTCGGCACGAGAATCTACTGCAACATTTCGGGCCATCCCACTTCATTCCAGTGCGCTGTCATACGCTCTTTACCTCCCCGACTTCCAATAAAACACCATAGCGCTCCACGTCCCATTCTGTATTGAGGTTGTTTTCGGCAAAGGCCTGATTGAACGCGGGCCGATGGCCGTCGCGCTCCGTATCCGCCAAAACACCGTCCATATCCCAAAGAATGGCTTGTAAATCACCGTAGAGAGAAACAGCAGTACTATGGATGCGGAAGCAATTAGTTGAAGGGTTTGGAGTTATTAGGGTACATCGTCAAACGAACAGAGAGGGCTGATCATAAAACTTACCTTGTTCGTTGAATGTTGTCGGTGACATGGGCATGTCTGCTCGAGAAAGCTTCGCAGCATACGGCGAACGACAAGAATCGAATAATGCTGAACGTCATATTTTTCATCCTCATGCGCAAAATACTCGGCTTGCATTCAAACGTTATAACAAGATGATTATAACGAGAAAATGGATGAGAAAGGAGGTCGAGAAAAGGTCGGCAACGAAAGATTTTGCAGGTCGGCGGTTCATTTTTTCGTCGTTCGTCACTTGACAGTCCGGAATGGTCGTAACGGTACCCATATTTAGACATCTTACATCGCTGCGACTGTGAGGGAGGACAATGCCAGTTGGAGTAGTTTTGGCTGCGCTGCGTTTTGTTTTTGTTGCAGCGCACAACAAGAAAAGATCAACGCTTCAAAGGTTGTTAAGTTAGCGCAAAGTAGACTATTTGATCAGCTATCTTTTATTTTATTGTTAATCTTATTTTATCAAGTAGAATCTACATCCATGGCAGACGAAAAGAACGCGGACCGCTCGTCGATCGAGATTAAACAACTTTTGCGAAAACTGCACCCAGACAAAGGAAACCACAAAGATCGAATCCGTCGCTTGAATCGCTTCCGCAACTATATTTCTAATGTAAGTACTTTCCTTTCCTTTAGAAGAACAATTATTAAGCACCTCTGGATCTCACTTTTCTAAAACAAACTTATAGAAAGGAACCAATCCGGAATTTTACGATGATGACATTCCCTCCTGTTTCTCGGAAGCGCTGCTCCGGCCGCTTCCCTCGACGATCCGGAAGATGTCGAAATGCTCGCAGGGTTGTACGGACTTCTTCAAGCGTGCGGTACGCCTTCGGGCGAACACGATGGTACTTTGAAGCGATCCGCGCGCCATGCCATGACGCTGTTGAAATGGCTTCTCCTGGATTGGAACAAGAATGAACCGAATCCATTCAAGCAGAGTTTCTTGTGTCTGAACCCTCAGCAGTACCAGTACATGGGTTTGGACTTTCATTGTGACGATCGAAAAGGTGATCGAGGAGGTGCGAAAGAAGAAGCTTGTCAAGTGATTGTGTTGATTTTGTCGGAACACAGATCCGAAGACGGCGAGAAGTTGCAGCCTCTCATGATGGAAGAACTCATGACTCGTCCGATTGCGCAGCAAGAATTTGAAATTTGGCTGGCCAACTCGACTTCTGCCTCGGTACAGGAGAAAATCAAAAGAGCGCGACGGCTCGTCAAGCAGAACTTGCCTTGCAACAGCGTCATGACATGCTGGCAAACAAGGCTCTTGGTGGCACGCATGAAGACTATGATGACGATAGTGATGCGGCCGAGTCGGATAACGACAGAGATGATGGATCGGAAGGCAGTGACCAGGATTATGGGGATTCAGATGATATTATGGCAGCCTTTCGCAAACGACAGAAAAATCTTCGCAAGGAATTGAAACAAGCAGAAGGGCGTGGTGAGATCAGTGCGAAGCAGGGCGTAGCCGCTCGCTGGGAAGACAGCCAGCTGGCTCGTGAACAGCGCGCCTGGGCTGCTTCCGCAAACCGAGCTGGTCAACATCAGAGTGTTCGCGATTCCCAGGACGCTGCACAAGAAGCTGCGGAACGTGAAGAAGTCCGTGACAAGCTCGTCGGCAAAGATCCCCTTGGGCTTATTGCGGACCAAGAATTTGACCTACGCCAAGTGGAAATCAATATGGCAGAACAGATGGAGCAAGCCCTTCACGATCTGCAAGAGGAGATTCAAAAGGCTGAGTCTGCCGGAAGTGAGGAGATGGTGCGGAAAGCAGCAGCACAGAAGGAGAGTTTGGAGGCGTTGGTGGAACGAATGGGCGGGTTGGAGATGATGGAAAACCCGCAGAATGCTACGCATTCTGTTTTACCATCTCATCCGAAATTCGACCCGCTGCTATTTTTGACTCTTGTGCACCGGAAGACGTCTTACGACGCTTTGATGGGTTCCATGGGTCGTCTTTCGAGTGAGTCTTCGTTGTTATTCTTTCTTGTTTCGCTGCGATGCGCTAATCATTTTGAAACGTGTATTTATTATTTTAAACAGGCAAGACGGAAAATCAAGCTGAGCAATTGCAAAACCTTGTTCGGGAGAACTTTCCGCTTTTGTAAGATGCGCAGAAGGTTTTGAAGAATTCCGTCGCAATAGCGAAAACGAGGTAGGAATGGGAGTCCACGAACGAATCGGAAAGCTTGAAGCGATTGCAGAATCATGTGCTTTTCAAGCCAAAAAATCATTCAAGCCTTTGCTTGACAATACTTCCGAGGTTCGCAAGGTTCAGAGCGCCATTTCCGTTTTGCATCGTGTTGCCCCTATTCTTCAAGTTCCTTCCTTGATGAGGCAACACCTAGAAAATCGCCGCTACTCGCAAGCCCTGAAGACGTTCCGACGTGTTCTTGTAGTTGGGGAGAATTGTCAAATAGTCTTGTTGAACCATGTCAAGAAGCAAGCGGAGCAATGTGTTCTTGAAGCTAGACGCGATCTCGAACTACGCCTTGCTCAAGATACTGTATCAATCGATGATCTCATGGGTGGCATTCGGGATCTGAGCGATCTGCTTGAACTAGACGTTCCGACGTTGCCCCCCTCATCAGAGAGCGACCTTGACCCCACCTTAGATGGTTGCTTTGACATCGGAGGAACGAAGATCCAGGTTCGAGACTATTACCCAGCTCTTTCCTGCCTTTTGCTACAAGCAGCATACTTTTCTCAAGGTGTCAAACAAGTAATAAGCAATACAGATGAAACGTGTCAACGCATATACTCAGATGACAGCGATGATGCGAAGAAAGGAAATCAATGGAAGTATGATGTTCTCGATGCTCGCGTCGTTGCAACAGTTAAAGCAGTCGCCTTAGCACGCCGATGGCTATCTCGACTACTGGCGGTAGCACAGTCAGCCCGAGAAGAGGAAAAACGCCGGGCCGCAAAAGGACGAAGCAATACCAAGTCAGCTAATTTGACTGCCCTGGACGTTTTGTCCGGGATATCTCACCACCTCTGAAAAATCTTGTTGAACATGCAACATTTTGCGCCATCGGTAGCAATACAAGGAGCGGTGCGAAGGATGTCCGAATGACTTTTGGACAGAGTGCGAACGAAAAGTTACATGCACTAATAAGGTCTCCTTGCCACCTTCTCAAAGCACGAAAGTGGGGAAAGAACTGGCTGACCTTGTGACACTTCTTTCTGAAAGTTCGGGTAGCGCACGTGCTCTCCAGAACAACACTACGAGTGTTTTCACACTCAGTCTCCTTGATGACTGTAAGTCACTAGGCGACAGCGCTGTTGTGACGATCGAGAAGCGCAGGTGCATCTACGCGTTTGATGTATGCGCACGTGCTTGCTCGAATCGAGCCAGTGGAAGTGGCAAGTTCGACACGGACTCCTTGTCGCAGTGCCTGAAGAATCTTAGCGAGCAGCTGTCGAGGCCCGATCAATGCGCGTCGGAGGTAGAAAAGGATGCGAACTTGTCATCAGACGCTGCTGTGAAGGTTTGGCATCGTACGTTAGAGACAGAGGCGATGCATCTCGTTTGGTGGCTGTCGCCGAATGCGCAGATGTGCTAGCGGATCGTCTCGATGATGTTGTTCGTGAAAGTATGCCTTTAACCCCAACTCAGATACTCTTCAAGAAGTGATGCGAGAGGAGATTACCGGTCTCGAAAACGTTATGTTTGATGAATACCTCGACAGCATCAAACACACTGTTTCGAAAAGCGTCAAGGTTGGATGGCTAGATAAGGAAGAGGAAGACAAAGAAGACGCTTTCCCCGCGTACTTGTCTGCTTCGCTACTAGCTATTGTGCGATGCCGTGCTCAAGTTGAGCAAGCTGTCGGGGAAAAGATACGTAAGGCCGCTAACTTGCAATACCAGCACTTGGCAATGAATACCGTTGCAAATGGCGTCATTGAAGGTATTTGCGATGAGATCTCCAAACGTCGTATGAAACTGAGGGTGAGACAAGCTGATCGTCTTGCCAATGAGCTTGATTTTTGCGCTCAACTCTCAAGAAGTTCCTTGGTGAAGAAGCTCGTGAATTGTTAGCTTCCACGCTTCAGATGGTTAGCTCAAAGGCCGGACGGGGAAGGGATTACCAAGGTGACGGTCCAGATGGTCTAGCAGGCATTGAAGAACTGGAGAGGCTTGGCCGTGTGTACGTTTTGTGTCTAGGAGATTAGACCCTATTTAAAGAATTATTTATTACGTCAATTATTTATTTACCTGCATACGTAGGTCTCTTTCCAATTACATAGTTACAAGCTTGGAGAAAGATGAAGGCTATGTACGATTTTTATTTTGTTTACAAAGGAAAGTAATTGCGATACGATAGATGGTCAAAGTCGACATCTTACTTTTGGGGCCATCGCGTGAAGGATTTATTGTCATCTCTGGACTTTCCATGGTCTCCTTTCTGAGTAGTTCCTGCATTTCCTGCAAGTTTGCCGTTGTGGTAAATTGCAGGCTTCTTCGGCTTCGTGCTGTGACTACTTGGGCGGTTCTTGCTACCCTTGACACTTTGCTGGTTCGACCTGATTTCACGCTGGCCGTACTCGACAGCTGTCCAACTTTTTACCCGCTGTGCCTGCCAACGATGCTGGGCCTCGCGAAGACGAGACAGACGCATCACTGGCCCGCTTTTGCTTCATCTTGCGTTCGATATCTTTTACATCGATTTCAGTGAACCGGTGTGAGTCAAAATCAACGGCAAAGGTAAAGGGTCATCCGCAGTGTCGGGAAGAGGTGCAGGAGCCGCTGTGTCTGAGTCGAAAAGTTTTCGGGAATGAATTTCGCCTATCATTAACTTGTTATCATCCGTAGCATAACGGAATCCATTGCTAGGTGCTACTCCAGTAGAGTCGTCATCCTCATCCTCAACTTCGTCGACCCTATGAGTATTCATGTTCAGCGATCCTTCGAAGGAGTCAGATGAGAAAACGCGAGGGAAATTCGGTCCTTCGTCAAACTGACCACTCGCACTCCCTCCTTCCACATTCGCTGGACTCAACTCGGGTATTTCTTTCTTGTTTTTCCTTCCCAGTTTTTTGAAAATGCTCTTTACACCGCGCCGGCTTTTTTGGAAGATTGGGCTCGTCACCCTCAGGAGCTACATATCTTTTGAGAACCACTTCCACACTGGGATCTTGAACATCCCTTCATCCTCTGGATCTTCCGGTTCTTGGTCGACACCCTCACTAGAGATGCGTCTGGTGGTAACAAAGGTGCGTCAGGGGTCCCTTTAGGAACACTCTTTTAAAGAATCTTCTCATCGATAGTTTCCTTTTGAAGGAGGGGCGGTAACAGAGACGGTCCCACCTTGCCAACATCTTCCATATTCTCTTCGTTGACATCATCGTTCGATTTCGGGTTGCTTTCCTCTTCATGACTGGGACTCTGAAGAGTTCCGTCTGGCAAAGGCACCAAGGACTCACCAGGATCACAGACAGCGGCGCCACCATCGGCCACGCTTCCTGTCGACGTCTTCATCGGTACGGGTGGCGGTGGAGGAGGTGGCACACCCACCAATGATGCGATGCTGCGATCATCACCCTTTCCCTTCTCCACACCATCCGGTTCTTGAGCATCATTATGAGAGCTTTTCTTAAAGAAACGCCCTGCACGTTTCGCTTTGTCTGGAGAGCGAGGCGGCAGACCAACGCGCGGCGTAGGATTTAAAGTTTCAGAGACGGCCTTGGCGACGTCTTTGTTCGCTTCCAGTTGCATTCTTACTGAGCGGAGGGCGTCCAAAGCATTGCTTGAAGTTCGCGTAAATGGTTTGCTTTCGGAGTTCGTCATGCTTTCACTTTTAGACAAGGTTTCCCTCAGAGTTGGATCTGCCTCCAAAAGCTGGCGCATCTCTCGAAGCTTTTCCAACGCATCGCTTGCTACCGGGGCAAGGGGAGGGGTTCTCGTCCATTTTTTCCATCCCAGGCACTATCATCAGCCCAGCCTTCGTCATGATCGGCAGATTCACGCTCTTCCCAAGTGCGTGTCGAAAGACCACTCAAGTTGTTAGATAGGTAGGCACCATCAGAATGATCAACGTCAACTTCGCGCTTGTCGACTTTTGAATCCTACAGGAAAGAGTGAGTTAAATTACGGTTTTTCTTACTGGCGGTCTTGGAAACAAGTTACTTACGTCTGTCTCGGCAGACAAGCTGAAAGCGTTTACTTTCTCGCCAGCACCATCGAAAGAAAACTGCTCTTTGGCATTATCGAATCGGACGATCGACGCTCTTGCGGGCGCTTGCTCCGACGAAACAATCATGTCGATAGTTGAGTCCTTGACGTCCTACGTCCAAAACAAGAATATTCGTTGAACGAATGCTGTCAGGAAATGAAGACAACGCAGCCGATAGAATTGTTACCACCGGATCTCCCACCTGCGAAATCAGATTCTCCCTCATCCTGAATCTTCTCCTAAATAGCAAACGCAATTTATAAGCAGGACAAGGATACATAGACGCCGATCGCTGTTCGCGATGGAATGGCGACGAAAACATGGGCTATGTATTCGAATATTATGGAACAAAAGTCGTTACAGGAGTCGCACCGTTAGCCACCCTTAAAATGATCCCTAAATGGAGTTGAGCTGTCGATTGATCGGTTAGCTCCGAAACGTGCGAAATCACCGTTGAAAATGCTCTGTGTGGCTTTGCTACTGTTTTTTGCGACAAATTAAAAGAGCATACGTACCTTCAGATGCTAATACAACGGAAATATAGCATCTATTCAATCATCGCCAACGGAAAGAATCTTGACGCCAGACGAGGCGGCCCTTACTCGCATTTGACCGTTTGAAAAAAAAAGCCATGGTCTGGAAAAGAGCCGCAGCTCTTTCGTTTTCCATGATAGCAGGCGTTCGTTTGCAGATAGATTCAATCCTTTCCGAATAAAAAACAAGGACCGAATACAGCGAGCCGAGGAAAGTGCTTGCAGTAGCATTGAAGAGAAGAACGTACCAGAAGTTCCAGCACAACCGGTGCTCGATAAATCATTCGTGCTCACTCATCTTCCCAGTGAAGGAGTATTTGAAATAGTGGTCAAAGATTCCTCGAGCACTTCCGTGTCGTCATTCGATACTTCTAAAGAAGCAACTACTTCAGAGTCAGTCAAGTCAGGCAAGAGTTTCTCTGATAGATCGACTGCAAAGAGATCCATCTCCGGCGGCAGTAAGTCTGTTTCATCGGCGTACTCATTCTTCACAGAAGGATCTTCCGAATCAATCAACAGAGCAAATAGTCTACCAATACCTAGGTCATTTTCTTCCAAGTCTGTCAAGTCTTTTCTACCAATTTAATCAGGTCGACATCAGAAAAATCTCAAGCGTCGGTTACATCGAAACACAGTCTATCCAACGCGTCACTGGATTATTCGGAGAAAAGAGAAGTTTAGAAGAAGTTCTGACCCGAACGGACAGCTCTATCGTTGCAACGCCATCAAAAACACCCTCCATACTCTGCAGGAAGATCCCAGGCTGGAACACCACCAAAAAGTACTGGCATTATTTCAGCGATTGGACGAATTTCAAAAGAAAGGTTGTTTGACTCAGCAAGACTACGAGCATTATTTTCAGCTTCTAAAGAGATACAGATCCGACTTTTACGTTCGAAAGATAAGTACGTATCTCGACCAAATTGAGAAACGAGAGTCGAGGACATCAAGGCAAGTATCCAAGCACGAAAGTTGTTGGACCGAGAAGCAGAACAAGAAATAATTCAAGATACAGATTCTATAATGGCTGAAACAATCGGTGACCTGAACGCAGGCCGGAAGAAGGGCGTTGGCTCAAAGAAAGGACGGGTTAGCTGGGAGAGAACCAGATCGAGTCGCTTAGCATCGAATTCTCGGACGAAGAAACAAAGACTCCCTACAATGAGAACGAAACTCGATCCGAATTTCGAGAAACACATCGTGCCGTTTTGGAGCCGGAGGATTTGTGGAGCGGAAATAATAACTTCGACGAACAGCAACTTCAGGAATTGTTTGTCGAGATGTGCTTCTTTGCGCGATTAGGATACGCGCAGCCGCCTTGCTGCCTCAAATGTACTTACAAAGAAACCAAGAGCCAAGATACAGCAAAGGATCGATCATCAAATGCACCCCAGGGCATCCATCCTGTCGACGCTGGGTCGTCTGGAGGAAGAACGCAGACACACTTTTGCACCCGAACAAGCTAGACGGAAATATTTTGATCATGCAGTGCAATGTTGCACAGAAGCTGCTCGCCGGAAAAGTGGTCGGTGGTCGCCGGTGGAACGCTGATCAGCGGAGAGTGACAACACTATCTACCGCGTAACGCCAGTCGAGGAACTCCCAAAGAGTAGCTTTCAAATCCAGCAATGAAACTAACGACCTTCCGTAGATCATGAAGGACTAGTAGTGCTCTATCCTTCTATAATAGGGAACCGGTTTAATAGCAATTGCCCTGTATCAAATATTACTTGCAAATTACACTCAAAGCATGTATTTAGGACTGTTCAGTATTCATAAGCACGGTCACAAGAGGGTTGTTTTCTCCATGCAGATTTAGAGCAATATCCATAGCAGTGCTACCGCTTCGGGTCACCGCCTTTGGATCACATCCTTGTTCAAGAAGATACGCGACGATCTCCGAGTGTCCACCACGTGCAGCCTGGTGGATAGCGCCCCAGCCATTTTCGTCTTGAGCTTGTAGCCATTCTGGCTTTACCGCACCCATCTCTTTGAGCATTTGTAAATGTCCTTGCTGTGCAGCCAGCCGAACCTCGTGTTCCGTAAAGATCTGTCCCCGAACCATTGGTTCAGCACCCGGTCTTGCCGCCAGCAAGTGTACAATATCGTGATTATCTCCGAGTGTTCGAATAGCAATAGACAATGCTGACTCACCGGTTACAGTCTCTACTAGCGTGTTGCATCCTGCATCCACAAGGTACTGAACGACTTGTGTATGACCAGCCCGAGCGGCAAGATGCAGCGGACTCCAAAGATTACTATCTTGCGCGCCAATCAAATCAGGCGCTGAAAGGAGCATTTCCATCAACTGCGGTAGATCCCCTTTTGAGCTGCATTCCGAATGTTGTCCCCGCTCAACACTTTCGCTGGTTGATCGTCTTCCCTTTCGTTAGGTTTTGTTGAGACTACTTTCTCCAGCAACTTGGATATAGGATGATCCGCTCCGTGCTTTCCGTACGCAATATCGAGAGCGCTACGGCCGTTGCTCGTCTTCAATTGCGCATTGCTTCCTGTTCCAACAAATAGCGCACAATCTCTTCATGACCCGCGCGACATGCCAAATGCAAAGCAGCCCACCCATTGGAATCTTGAGCATCGATGAAATCGGGTTTTATCTCCACCATGGCCGACAAGGCCTGCAAATCACCGCTGGCAGCAGCTTTGCGTACTTCCTTTCCCGCAAATGGTCTTCCATTGTAAAGAGGTATATTCGGATCGATTTCATCGATCACAGCCTCTTCGGAAAAGACATCCACTGGGGATCGCGCATTTCTTTGTTGTTGTTTTGAACTACTCTTCTCGCTCGGGGCACTGTTCACCACGCACTCGCCGTCCATACCGACCGTACATTCCGTTTCCTGCTATTTTGTTCCTTGACGACATTATTTGCCTTTACCACTGGCTCTACTGGAATACACTCCTTTCGCCCTCCTGGCAAGACCCGACAAAACTGATTCTCTTCTTTCGGACAAAGAACAAACACGCTCCTTCTCGCTTGGGCACCATGGAAATGGTCACCATAGAAAACAAAAACGCACCCACAACCGTAAAGAGCATCGTCCAAGTCCCAATCGTTTTCGTCCACCCTTGGAAACATGTTCTTGCACATTTTGGTCAAATCGGTGACATTGGTGACATTTTCTGTCACCAAATCTTCCATTTCGTCCAGTTTGTCGGTTTGTTGTTGCAACGTCGAATGAATGCGGACCGTTTCTTCCTTCAATTTGGTCGCCATTTGGGACACGGCTTCTTTCATTTGCTCCTGTTGTTCTTTTGCATGTCCTGTATATTGACGATCGGCTTGTTGAGTCGAGTAGTGGATGCACTTTCGGTAAGGACTGGTTTGGACGACGACGACGACGGCTCGGTATCGTCGTCGTCATTCTTATTGTCATCCATCGGTTCCGACACAGAAGCTGCCGTTTTTGTGGCAGAAGGATTTTCCATAAAAATACGTTGAATGGTAGGATGAATCGGAACCATTTGTGGTTTTCCTTGACACGCTCGCTGGACTCGTTGTTGCAGTGATGTGTATTTCTCCCCATCGGCGTGTTTCAACTCGTCCGAGATTTGATTCCAAAGCGATTGACACAATTCGATACGCTGTGCCAGAGCTTGTTCCGATCTGCCTTGACTGCTATTGCTGTTTTCCATGGCATGTAATAACCCTTGCAATTCAATGACCTTGTATTGCAACGTGGGCGTTTTGGCCTTTTTTACTGCTGTTGTTGGATGGCGACGACGGAGTGATCATGACTCGTTTCTTGGCGTCGGGGAACTCATTATTGTTTGTTGAGTGCAGAAAAGATAATCTATTGCTTATAACGAGACAAAAAAGGTAGTCCTTTCTCTAATACTTTTTTCAATTTGCTTCAAAAGCTTTTGGTTGCAAAACAGTCACCCTTTTCTTTCACAACAACAAAATGTCCCAATTATTATTTTTTGCGCGCAAACGTCTTGCGGGGCGGACAATTTTGTGACGTGTCGCGAACTATGCAGCAAAATGTACGCTGGATGTGACATCACATCGGCACTTGGGCTGGAGACATCGCACAAAGAAAAAAAGAAAAGATCGCTTTCGACATTGCAAGTAATCAATCGACATAAATAAATAATACGGAATAATCACCTTTGAGAGTTCCACGCAAACAGTCGGATAATAATACAACAATGAACAATATTGCAAGATTCTTTGCTTTAAATTATTTCTTTCGGTCGTCAAATTGCTTCCTCCTTTCCGGCAGCCACGTCGACTGCGATACCTGCTGTCGCAGCAACGCCACTCACGTGGCTTGGAGACGAGACAACGATTACAATAACGGTGTTGATATTACAAAGAACGAGCGTCAAATGTTCTTATCAACACAAGAAGACTGCTGCGAGTGGCAAACGACCGAAAATGCACGACGCGATGCGTACAATTATCTTCGAGAGAATTCTGCCCTTTGATGCACCCTTTCTCGAAACCATGGGCTTTCGCACCGAAAATTCTGCACCCGACGGACTGGCCGAAGGAATGATTGGTCCTACGATTGAATATGCACTGAAAGCCAAAGTATTGTTCGAATACACCGATCGCTTGCCCCGGAGAATATGGGAGGAATATGTGTTGAGTTATGTGCATCTCAATGAAGCGCGCAGCAATTGGCGGCCGTTTCTCTTTCACAAGCTTTCTTCTTTGGTGAGCGAAAAGACACTTCATTGTCAAAGACAGTTCTTACCATCAACACGCACATGTGGCATATTCTGGCCGCACCGGGGACGCCTTCCATTACGTTTGTTGCCGGATCGACGCCCCTCATTTTGACCCCATGTCCGTCTTGGTCTACGGGTACGCCAGTTGCACGGGATTGTCCATTTTGCTCGCCAGTGCATTGCGCGCAGTCGGTGTTCCGACGCGAGTCGCCGGGACTGCTGCGTGGAATGGTGACAGTGACAAGGAAATCACAATTGGATTGAAGTATGGCTGGATGAGGAATGGTACTTTCTAGAGCCCACGGCGTCCGAAGACGAAGCCGATCATATCGAACGGGATCCTTGTGAACGCTGGTTCTGTCATCCAGACCGTTGGAAGAATCAAACACAAGCCTTTGCGGCTCGATTGGAACATTCCGAAGCCTTCTTTCCATTGGCATGGGAACGGGGAATGATGCAATTCCTGCCGAGAATCGATCGGCTTATTACCAACAGACATGCGGGAAATGTACTTAATACTTGGTAACGCATAGTAAATTCATTGTTGTACTGAGTGAAGATCGACTCCGCGCTAAATGATAAATGTCATCGGGATTTATGATTCGTGCCCCTATGTACACTTTATTTTCGTAATTTGCGTTGCAAGATATGTATACATAATTCTCCCGCTTTCTCTTTTGCAATTAGACCATATTTTTCGCTTTCATTTATGCCCACAAGATGTCCATGTCTTGATTTGCTCGAAGAAACCCTCCGATTTTACGGCAATTATGTGAACACGTGACATGACCCCTCCTCGTGGTTGTGTGGCGAACTTGCGAACCTCATTCAAGTTCATAAAAGGAAAATACGCACCTTTGATACTAATAAGGCCCAAACAAACAAACAAAACAATGTTCCCGCGTTTCAGCTTCCTCCTTTCTGCACTCTTTGCTGCTGTTGTTTCAGCCGAAATCACAGTCGATGTGCTCGGTCAAAGCGGTAAGATTATGATCTACGATGCCGCCCTCGGCAAGAGCGACCCGGACCGTGTGACCATGACAATGGACTACCTGCACGAGCTGAGTGCGAACAACACCATTGTCGGAAAAGCCGGCTCTCCTTCGGTCAAGCACAGTACCGAAACCTTTGCCAACCAAAAGTTCACCTACTCCAAGATTCAAGAAGCGACGTTTTCCAATCTCACGGCCGATTATTTTAGCTTTGATTCCAAAGTCTACAGCGCCGGAACCATCAAAGTCGAAGCGTACATGTTCAAGGAAAATGGAACGATTACTACTAGCACCAACGAGACTTTGGAAGTGGCGAAGGCGATTTTAAATTCGCCATTCAGCTCATTGACTGGAAATGGTGCGACCCTGTGCCGACGGTACAGCGACTCACATTGATGTCGGTGTCGAACTCAAGGGCAAAGCGGATACGCCTACCGAAGAAGATCTCGGAGGAGGTATCTCGGTCATCATGTCCGATTTAATTGACGTGGACGGCACGGTGGTAGAAATGCCCGATGGATACCCCAAAGTGGTCACCAGCACCGGCAAGACGGTGTTCGTGTTTCGATTCCCCAAAGAAGGTGGTGCCTCCTTGTACGATTATGATCCTATTATTACGACAGGAGGTCCTCGTGTCGAGCAGCGATGCGGTTTGTTCTGCCGGGTTTGTTAGAAAGCTTTGATGATTCGCTTCTCTCAGAAATGCAGTACTTTCCTGCCGTCCGAATGCTATGATTATGTTGTGCAGCTAGGTCGGATCAGCTTTACAAAAAATAGTACAACTATACTTCGTTGCAAACAAAGCCTCTGATTTTATTTTGGCGTTCGTTGTTTCGAAGTCTAGAGCGCGTTCTGTTTAGCTTTAACCTAGCTAGTGAAGTCTCAGTGCCGAATGGGTACCGGTGTGTGGCGAACACGAAAACCCCATTTTTTGCCGAATGCTTTCGTTTTCGTTCCGCCTCATCATCGTGTTGACGGTCGCCTTTATTCATTTGTCTTCTTCATTGCCTCGCTTCACTAATTCATCCTCGTTACGTTATAGCACAGTAACACATCTAACAATGAAATCTCTCGTCACTTTTGCTTCTCTTGTCTGCTTTGGAATTCAAGTAAGCGGCGACGCTACGGAAATTCCTCGCATCGAGATTGGATACGACGTCCACGGCCATGCAGTGCGCATGCCTCTCGTCGGAGCGGGTACCTGGCAATACAACGATGCCATCGCGTATCAGTCCTTGTGCAAAGCGTTTGGTGCCGGAGTGAAATTTGTCGATACAGCTTTTGGTTATGGAAATCAACAAGGCGTGAGCAAGGCGATTTACGATTGCTACACTGGAAAACGATCAGATTTGTTTGTGCTCACCAAAGTTCCGGGCGGATTGACGTTTGATCAAGTGCGGGCGGCGCATCATCACAATCTATTTCAACTTCAATATTGAATACGTCGATCACTTGATGACACACTATCCGGCCGATTGGGAAGCAACGAAAGCATCGAAAGAAATACGACAAGAAGAGTGGCGAGCGCTGGAAGAAATCTACTATACAGGCAAAGCTCGATCCATTGGTATCAGTCATTACTGCCCTCAGCATATTGATGATATTCTTGAAATCGCCACGGTCATGCCCAGCATCAATCAAGTCGAGTATCACGTGGGATCGGGAGATGTCGACGGAGTCCTGCAAAAGTGTCGTGACAACAATATTACGTTCATGTCGTTCAGTCCCTTGTGCGGGCCGTGTCAATATGAACCCGAAGATTCCTTGATTACAGGAAACTGGTGACCGACATTGCCCCGCGGTACAACGTCACGGGGGCGCAGGTTTCATTGAGGTTCATTGTGCAACAAGCCTTGACAGAGGGTAGCTTTATAGGCGGGGTCATACCCAAGAGCAACAATATAGACCATATCCAGTCGAACATGGATGTTTTCTCGTTTGAACTAAGTGAGGAAGACATGGAGCGATTGTATCAAGCGAACAAGCCATTGGCGGAAGCAGGAGACTGCGATGTGCCATAGACAGATACTACTTGGTTTGTAGAAACAAGACAATGCTCTTTGACACTTGCAGGTTTCAAGCTAGAATCACTATCTGCACTGTGTTTGCTTTGTCGATAGTTTTACATTACAGCAAGGTGACAGCGATGCTCTTGTAGTCTTCCGGTGTGATAACATTTCCTTCCTTCCTTCCTTCCTTCCTTCCTTCCTTCCTTCCTTCCTTCCTTCCTTCCTTCCTTCTTGAGAGTCCTTCGAAACACGAAGCTAGAGATAGACCCAGGATACCGGGTAAACACGATGCTATGGAGCGCGGGCGCCAATCCTGGTAGCCTGCTCTAGCTTGGTACCGTCCATGGTAGGATAGTGTCTATGCTCTACGTCGAAGACCATAATTTATATCCTAGGTCAGAGGAGACGTAGAGGACCCTAGGTCCATGTAGGTCGGCCGAAAAACAGGATATCCGCAAACAGAAGCAGACAGCAGACTTACAGTAAGGACAGCAACCCATGAACAAGGAATTGTGTTCATGGTTTACCTGTTAGTCTACACATAATTTATTTTTTCTTCATTCTCGATTCTTGCTCCACTTTTCT
Organism: Fistulifera pelliculosa; assembly: GCA_026008555.1. Classification (NCBI taxonomy): domain Eukaryota; phylum Bacillariophyta; class Bacillariophyceae; order Naviculales; family Stauroneidaceae; genus Fistulifera; species Fistulifera pelliculosa. The sequence goes on along the minus strand of BROJ01000094.1, from coordinate 110,815 downwards.
GTATCAAATTTCCTCTGCCTGCTGAGAGTATGAGTTGAAAGGTCAGAGCTAAAATGACACTGAATTCTCTCTCTAGCAAGTAGCAAGTAGACTCTACTACTAGAGAGACTAGAGAGACTCCATTAAGGAGGTCGTATCAACGAACAACGATCAACGGCCATTTTCTACTGATGACTGATGAACGCTCCATCGGTCATACTCGGAGTAGTAAAATAGATATTTAGATATTTAGACCGTAATGAACAGTCAACTCTGTACAGTATCACTCCGACCTCCGACCTCCGACTGAAAGATAACGAGGCCTTTGGCCTTTTATCTTCGACATTCGAGTTCGCATTCAACAAGCGCCTCTACCCGCTACGACCCGAAGATCCTTTTCATCCGCCTGCTTCGTCTCTTCTATCCTTCTTTCCATTGTAAAGACACAACCCGAAAACAGCAAACAGCATATTCGCGGGTGATCCTAAACGCTTCTTACTCTAGTAACATGTGCTCCGACTTGAAGTCTTTGTAAGTGCCAGATATCTTGAGCAGCATTGCCGTCAGACGTTCGAATACTAACTTGACGCCATTCCGGTTTATTTTTTCAGTTTTCCCGCCCTCTTGGCCATCGCTGCATGCACTTGTTCAGCTCTCTTCACATTTTTCTGTGAGTCTGTTCAAGTAGAGTCGACCGACGCGAGCCTTCCCACCGTCGAATTCGGTTTGTATACTACCAAGAAATATTACATCCAGGAGTTTCCGAACAACAACTATCAAGTGAAAACGGGTTGCTTTTATTTCGAAGGCGACATTCCTTTCGACTCGAAATGGAAAACCGCTCGCGCCTTTGGGTGTATGACTCTGATAATCGGCGGTCTTGCCGTCATTGCATCTATCTTTGGCCCAATGTGTCACCGAGTCAGCGACAGCGCATGGAAAGCGATTGCTGGCCTTTATATGGTGATTCTACCTCTTTTCCAAGGACTGACGTTTCTCATGCTCAAAAGTGAACTCTGTTCCGATGACGCTATGATTTTTGATTTCATGGATGGTGAATACGGTGGCTGTCAGTGGAATGGTGGATCGACGGCGAATGTGTGCGGTATTGTCTTGTGGTTCCTTGCCGGAGCGTGTATGCTATTTGCTGGAACTCCAGTTCGTGAGAGTCCAGAGCCGGCCGCAACACAAGAAGTTACATACGAGCGAACTCAAAACGCTGATGGTACTGTCACAGTCACCGAAACGGATGTTGTAAAGGGTACAGCTGTTGACGCTGACATGGAAGAGCAACCGGGGAGTTGAGCCATTCGTCCTCCCTAACTGTCATTGTCTTACATTTTATTTATGTGTCTTTTGTTGTAAGACAGTTGAGGTATCTTGAAAGCCGATTATTTGTTTACCAAGTTTCACCACTAAAATTCGAATTTAATCAAAAGTTATCTTTCTCTTTCCACAGCCGAGCACATTCTTTCATTACTTGCGCTTGCGTGACTTTCTCGGATTGGCTTTTTTCCAACTGACGCCGAACTCTGGATGAATTATCCTTGATAAACTGATTGTAGACCGAAGGGGACGTGCGGTTTTCAAAGCGCTCGATCGTTCCGTTCCGTTGGCGTCCACTTCGACCAGTTGACCACGGCAGCGCCCGCAGACATGCTTGTCGACAAGAACACTGCGGCTGTGACGTTTGAGCACTCCGCTGCATTGGACACACTTCCACATGTACTTGAAGGAAATCTCGTAGTCATGTTTGACGGTGACTGGAATATCTGGCATTCTTCGAGTCGCCGTTCTCGCCCATTTTTAAAGACATCCCCATGGGGCGGCTTAGAAACACCATCTTCCAGCCACTGTGCAGCATGACAAAGCTCATGCATCAAGGTTGCACGAAGGCGTTCACTGTCCTCGAGAACTTTAGTGCTTAACTCGACAACAGCAGAGCGGCTAACGATTTCCTTTCCTTGACGCATCGCCTTGAGACGAGTCAACCCTGCCGTTGTTCGAAGCTTATTGGACCATACTACCTTTGTGTCTCGTGATAATTTTCCGTCGAAAACTTTTTATCGAACTCTTCCAAGAATGTCTGAGCCATCTGATCTCGCGTGCGACGGAATGCAGATTTTGACTTCTTGTCATTTTCTTTGAGCTTGTAATCATCGGCGGGTAAGATGCTATAGCTGTCACTCAGGTCATCGCTATAATCGTATTCTTCATCGTCAGAATCGACAATGAATGAATCTCTCTTTGTTCTCGATTTCCTTTTGGGGCCTCTACCACCAATTGCTCTGCGGATTTCCTCCTTTTCTCGTTCTTCACTGCTCTCATCACTATCCACTCGATCGAAATCCTTTTCTTGACTAGTTTTCTTGGCTGCATCAAACAGCTCGCTGTCGCTGTCATCCTTGCTTCGCAGCGTCAAGGCTTTGATTTTACTCAAAGATCACCCACTCTCCGCTCAGACCCATCTTCATGATGGATGTCCTTGCGATCGTTTTCGTCGCTGTCGATATCTATTCCGCTCGCAGCGAAAGTCGTTTTGGAGATTGGTTGTAGCGCACCTCGGGAGCCACCGCTTTCGTCCTCCGATGATTCAATCACAAGGCGTCGACGAGATTTCGTCCCCACATCAAAGCGTTTGCATGTCTCAGATTTGAAGTGGGTTTTACGGTCGCCAACGACACGAGCATTTGCAAGAGAGTGATGTTGAACAGCCGTAATAGGCTTCGACGTCTCTGTGACACCAGTGGTTTCATCATCAATGACGATAATCTGCCGTTGCTGGGAATCCAATTCATGTCGTGTGGAATCATTTTCCTTGTCATCATAGTCGTCGCTAAGGCTCGAGTCCAGTATTTCCAGTACATCAACCTTTTCTACCAAAGGCGGGTGGTGAGACACATTATCAATCTTGAGATCATGATTTGCACTTGGTGATCCGCTTGGTGAGGGGAGCCACGAAACATCAAATGGCACACAAGTACTGTCACCAGAAGAATCAGTATCGTCGAAATCGGATGTTTCCGAGTTCTCATCAGCTTTATTTTCTTTCTCCCATTCAGGCTCAGCAAGGGTCTCGCGATTATCTTGGCTATATTGCCTAGTCTCAATTTCCAAAAGCTCAGGGGAACAAAAGATAAAATGCCACAGTCACATTTCTGCTTGTCACAGCAGATCACCATTTCGTCGTCGGCCTCGTATGCAGCTTCCAGATTTTCTTCCATCGTATCAACATTGCTGAATTGGTGCTTTTCTTGATGATACGCAAGCCAAAGTGCGCGATAGCGTGGGAGGTACAGCTCTAGTCGAGCCTTGGTTTCCTTCCACTCCTGAGAGTCCTCTCCAAGATCACCATTGTTGATGAAGTGAGAGGCGATCATAGTTTGACGGTTTGAGACATTCATGGTGGCGTTTGCTCTCTGTCACCCCATTGTTCGAACTGTTCCGTTTTTCAATTCCACAATTCCACCTGATCGATGGCTCGACTGGCGCGTGCACGGTTTTTATTTTATTCAAGCATGTATGTTCGAATTACTTATGGCATGTAATTGGAGAGTCGATAGTAGTAGAAAATGTACGATTGTCATGGCGGTGTGACATTCACTTCACCCACTACTATTTTCGCAAGACGACGGCAAAACAAGGGTACAGAACGTCTGTACGCGCGAAAATAACGACGATTTTCACCGCGGCAAATCAATACTTACAGGAAGTCTGTACGCACGAAATTAAGACGACGATATTCACCACTGCAAAACAATACGTACAATACACCCTCTGGGTTCATCGCAGAAAAGGTTTTGCTTATCTCTACAGCATGTTTTAGCAAAGGAAAGAGTTTACTAGACGGGAAAAGTCCAGAGTCAATGACAGGATAAGTATGCTATTTATCTTCGGCTTTCCGAAATCATCAAGTTGGCAAAAAAGACCAAGATCAGCTTCGCGGCTTTGGCTTTCCGAGAATTCAATCTCAATTTCATCGTCCTTCGAATCGCATGAATCAGATATGTCGCTTGGAGAATCATCACGGGACTGTACTACTTCAGCGGCGGACGGCGAAGCACGTGTCGGTGTCCGACATCCTCGATACGATGCCTGGGGCGATCCTATAGAAGCCAAACTCGACGGCGAAGTATATGTGGTTGGCGGGACAGGTCTTGCCTTGAAGGGAGATATTTGATCTTTCAATTCTTGTTCCTCCACTCTTCGTAAGAATTTCTTCCGAGAAGCTGCTTGCTCTGCCTCGAGAGAATCCCTGCCCGAGAAATTGAAAGGTTCTGGTTTTGTCGGAGTCTTCGGGGATTGAATTGGCGTCGGTACAGGTGAAGGATGAAACGAGCGCGCGTGGAATTGCATCTGCTTGAGCCGTTCTTCCTCTTCCAATCTCTTCTTTTCTTCCATTTGCTTTACATAATTTTCATGACGCTTCGCGCTCTGCAAGTCAAAGGGTTTTATGTTCTCAAACTGCGGAGATGAACGTTGGCTAATTTGCTCTGCTTTTCTCAAAGCTTCTTGGTGTTGCTCGCGTTTTCGTGTTTCCTGTACGGCTTGTTTTTCAGCGGACAAATTTTCTGCGCGTGCCCGGGACATTTGAATAACAGCGTCGTGCTTTATCGAGCGTTTCGCCGTAGCCAGATTAGGAGACTTTGAATCAAGAGTCACGCGAGGTGGAGTTTTGGAGGAGGGTTATATTCGTACGTCGTTCTCGGTAGGGGTCTTGCCCGAAAATACGATGCCATTACTTCCTCTGACTTGTCACGGATTTTTTCTGCACTATGTAGACATGGTGACAAATGAAATGGGATCGGCTTCGTTTGAGGCTTCTGACTTGCAGTTCTAATGACGCTAGTTGAGTGTCGAAAGAAATCTGGCATAGGTCGTGCGTGAAACTTGAATTGTGTGTCTTCGTCAGATTCTTTCTTTGCCACTGGTAGTAAGCGTGCCGCAACGGGGCGCCGAATACCTGCTCGCAAGCTGAGTGGTGCTGCATTTCCCGACGGACGTGGTAATCTGGCTTTCAATCTTTCTTGCGGAATCTCTTTCATGATAGGAGCAGCCTTGAAAGGGTGCAGTTTATAGTAGCTCATAATTTCTTCGTCTTTGTCGGCCGCGCTTTGTGGTCGTGCACGCTTTGTAGTCATCTGAAATTTCGGTGACTTGGGAATGGTAAGTCCATTCGGCCGCTTCGAAAGCGGTGCAGTCATCGCACGCAATCCTCTTCTATGCATATCATTGCTCTGAGCAAGCGTCATTCTTCCAGGACTCGGAACCGGCGTGATGAATCGCTGCTTGAGGCGGTTTGCAGTTGCAAACTTGGGAGTTTTCGGGATAGTAAGACCGGCACGCCGTACTTGTGTATCGGTAGAATCTTGACTCCTTAGACCCTTTCTCAAAACGTCTGTACTTTGAGCTAAGCTGGCTCGCATTGATACAGGTGGCGGTGGCTTTCTAGCGCCAAGCTTACTGTTTGTTGCAAAATTGGGTGACTGAGGAATCGTAACTCTTGGCTTTGCCATTCGGGCTTTCGAAGAGACTGCAGCTGTTTGAGGCACGGGACGCTGCATACGACGGTTATCCAAAGAGGGAGTAGGCCCGAACTTAGAACTCTTGGATTTCGCTGCAATTCGCTCAGCGAGTACAGCTTGTTTTTCTAGCTCTTTCACTCTGGCACGTTCCCTAGCAGCGGCGATCTTCTCATCCAGCGTCGGCTTTTTGGTCCTGTTTGGTTGTGTTGAAGCGCGATTCTCTTTTTCCTGACTGTTTGTTCGGGTAGGCCTCATGTCTCTGCCAGGCGACGCTCGTTTCGATACTGCGACCTGCGACGTGTTCGCAACTGCACGACTTGGAGATTCGCCTAAGGTGTTCGACATTACTTTGTCGCTCGGCGTTCCTCTTGAAACTGGGACCTGGTTCGTTCTCACAACTTTACGACTTGGAGAATTGCCTAAAGTTTTTGACATGACTTTACCGGGCGGCGTTCCTCTTGAAACAGTGATCTGGGTCGCCCTCGCCACATTTGCCGTTGGGGAATCGGACATGATGGTCGACATGGCTTTTCGGGCGGCGCTCTTTTGCCGCTGACACCGGCGTCGTCGCCGCAACATTGTTCCTCGAAGAATTGCGCATGCTGCTTGGCCTGACTTTTCCGGATGGCGTTCTTTTACGTGGACCGGCGTCGTCGTAGCAGCACTATTCGTCGGAGAATCGGCTGTTGAACTCGACACGACCTTGCCTTCTGGCGTTCTTTTGAGGCTGAGACCTGCGTCTTCGTAGCAACATCATCTATCAGCGGCCCGTTTACGGTGCTTAACACGCCATCGTCGGATGGCGTCCTTTGCAAGGCTGGGACCTGCATCGCCGCAATATCATCAGTTAACGAATCGTTCAAGGCTGAGACTTGCGCCCCTCAAATTCATTCGCCAGAGAATCGCCCACGGTACTCGGCACGACTTTGTCAGATGTAGTCCTTTGTGAAGCTGGGACCTGCGTCGTTGCAACATCGCTCGTCGGAGGATCGCCCAAGTTGCGCGACACGACATCACTGAGTGGCGTCTCTTCTAACATCGGGACATGCGCCACCACAACATCGCTTGTCAGAGAATCAGCAGTCGGGCTCGTAAAAGTTTGACAAGCATCCTGTTTATTTACATTCGAGTTGGGAGGACTCTCCTCCATCTCTTCTTCCTCTTTCGCTCGACTCGTAACCTTCCTCAACCTCGACAGCAAGAGGGAACTCGGACTCGAAGTCTTGATAGACGCCAGGGTACCCACAGACGGTTCTTCTCGTTTAACAGTCGCCGTAGGAGCAGTTCCGACTCGTTTGGATGCCTTTGACTTTCTTGCTTTTATAAACTGTGTTCTCCGTCTGCTAGCTGAAAGGCCTGTTACTAATCCTCGTGAAGGACTGTTCGACCCTTTTGCCTCGAGTACTGCATCTGCTGCAGCATCTTTTTCATCCTGCTGCCGACTGATAGTCTCCACAGGTTCTAGGGTAGATCTAGAACGATCTCGTGCCTGCGACTTGGCTGAGAGAGGAGATTCAAACAGCGTTTGTCGGGCAAATTGTGGCGAAGACACTTCCAGCGGCGAAGCACGAGCCACGATAGGACTGATGGTGTTGTTGAGGTCTCCGATCGACAAAAGCGCATCGTGATTTGAACCTCCTGCATGCCCGTCCGATCCAGTAGCATCAAACGTCGACGGAGTACTATTCATTGAAGCCGTTTCAAGTTGTACAATCTCTACCCCAGGAAGCGAGGATTCGTCTGAATTTCCAACTCGCGTCTCGCACCGCTGGCCGTGTAATGATTTGCAGGGTTCGGTAAGGGAGTCGCTTTCCAATCCGACTCGTCCAAAATGGTCTGATGCGGATCTAGCTTTCGCATTCGAGGAGTGGAGAGTGTTTCAAAAAAGTTATGCTTGGCTTCTTCGATAGCGGCATCGAATGCATGCACAAACGACGCCAGCGACTCTGGGACATAACCATCTTCTTCTTCATCCTCGCCACTGTGTCGTCTCGTAGAGCACGTCAATAGATTGTCGATCATGAGATCATCGTCCTCATTGCCCATTTGCATGGAAATTGATGTGGAGGTATTCATCGTCGTTTTCGGAGAGAAATCAATCAACGCGTATCTCGTCGATGCTCCGGCTTTCAACTTTCTCTAAGCGTAATAGGTTCGAAAAGCTTTACAGGATGTTAATGCAGCCGAATATAATGTCAAAGGCAACAAACCGAGATGAAAGGGATGAATGTATCAAGCGATCTCTCGTGTTGTCGCCATACGAGCCGATACGCCAAAAACCGTTCGTCGGTTACGGGAAGACAGTAAATTGGCCGTGCCTGCGTGACTGTGCCTCTATTCTAATTATACTAGTATCTTTGTGTTTACAGTGTATAAGCAATATAAGTAGAAGACCTGCTAAGAACAAATTCAAGACGTTTCATACTTAACTAAAGCCTTTGCATTTTCCCACGTTTGTACTTTACGCTTAACCTTGATGATGAATGAGATCACTTCTTATGAAAATCGTCCGTGGCCGACGGGATTCGAGTCACGAACAAATGCGACTGCGAGGGCGCACAAAACGCACAATCAACAAAAGCAGAACAAAAAAAACAAAATACAAAAGCAGAACATAAAAAACATTGCAATTCAATTCAATTCAAACGAAAGGAAGAAGACCGTGTGTAGCCTATTTTTTATTATTATTATTATGATCTCAGTTCAAGGATGATTGTTTCATGACGATTCGGCATGCTAGAAGATGTCTCGTGGGTGCATTGATTGTTGTGTTTCTGTATTTGCAGATCACGCTTTGGAACAACAGCAATCAACGAAACACGATTACTCAAAAGAGTCAACCACAATTCATTCTTCAACAATTTCAGCAGTCGTATCAGCAGAAGGAATTGCAGCGAAAAGTTGTGTCTCATGATCAGTATTGGTGGAACGAAACGCATGTTCTGCCTGCACAATTTGTTTTGCGAACGAATCATCATCATTATGGACGACGCAAGGTGGCAGCATGTTCGACAACAGCGCCAAACTACCGCCCTGGCTCGTTTCGTACATTGAATGGCACCAAAAACAGCGTGCGCAAGTATTACTGCAAATGGAAAGTAACAACAATCAAACAACAGCAAGTACTACTAGCGAATTCCGCTTCCTCATTTTGACTTGCCGTGATCCGGTCTGTGGTGGTGTCTCGGATCGACTCAAGTCGGTGCCACTTTGCTGCAATTGGCGGCCTTGCAGAATCGGATTTTCTTGATTCAATGGGATCGACCCGCGCCTTTGGAATTTTTCTATTACCAACTCGATTGGATTGGCGAGTGCCAGACTTTGTGGATACCCGCGGGCCCATGTTTCGAAGTGTAACGCGTTTGTTGTCGGGGTTGCGTGACAACACTCATGCATCTGTTGTACAAGTCACATTACAAGATCAACACGGCGGTTCCTCCTGGTACAATATCATTGAAGAATATCGTCGACAGCAAATACCACCACACGAGATTCGATCGTTGCTGCTGTCGCACGACAATGCTACTCCTAGTAGCAATCGATACTTTCGTCACCATTTCCGTTCCATCTGGTCGGCCCTATTTACTCCTTCTCCATTGTTGAAACCGGCCCTTCAACAGCGTCAGACGCAATTGGGATTGTGGAATGGCATCCCGTATGTCGCGGCACACGTCCGGGCCTTGTATCGTTCCACCTCCAAAGAACGACCAGCTGCTTGGGCCATGCACGCTGTGCAGTGTGCCCATGCATTGCGACCAAACGCTCCGGTGGTTTTGATGTCGGATTCCATTCCTGTGTTGCAGGCGGCGGTTGAAAGTAACGAAAGCGATATTCGGGTGGTGGTTCCTTTACACCAACCAGTGCTGCAATTGGATCAACCAGAACAACGGCCTGTTCAAGAGTACATGGATACGTTTGTGGATTTGTATATAATGTCACAAGCGCAATGCATCAGTCACGGGCGTGGTGGATTTGGTCGATTGGGGTGTTGTTGTCGCGGAATGCCTCGTGTTTTTTGAATTACTATCAAGCGGGCAAGGCGGTATCGTGCGATGCCTAATGATAGTTTCGAATTGATTTGTAGAACCAGGATACAGGTTCTTTTTTTTGTTTATAGAAATATAAAGCAATGAATTCATTATGTACAAATGTCTTTTTACAAATCTTGCAAAATCTCTTGCATGGGCCGCCGACGACGTCTACGGGGTCCTTGATGGACTGGAGTCTGTACGTGTGGCTTACCGACCATGATAATGCCCACCACTCGGTCGTCGGGTCGCGCTTGAACGAGATCGCGAAAGGCAGGGGTTTGAATGACGGGGCCGGTGGCCCATTTCGATGCAATGCCCTCGGCGTGTAAGCTCAATAGCACATTCTGCACAGCAGCACACGCGGCTGCGTAATCTTCCAATGCCAGGTTCGAAGAAGGTGGTACATAATCCAAAGGTTCGTATATATCTCGGGCATTGTCGGGTAAACTGGTTTCCGTATCTCCTTCCACCAGAGTAATGAGAAACGCAGGAATCTGTTGCCACTTTGTCGCTTTCGTTCGGCTTCTTCAGCGGGCTTGCTGCGTAAATTGACGTGAAATGCAATATCGGCTAATCGCTGCGTGGATTCAGAAGGAGCAATCATTCGCTTGAAACGAAAGGGTTCCGTTCGTTTGTGATTGGGTGCGGTCAAACCACAGGCCACGGCTCGATCCAGCGCTCCCTTCCAAAAGACGTCATCTGGTTTTGAGTCCGCAGCAAAGCGACTCGTCGTCTTTCTAGCTTTCAAAATATCTTGAAAGTAAGAACTTGTTGTTTCCGATGAACCAAAGCCTCCTCCTGGAGACGGCTGAGAGAGACGATCACTGGACAACGAGGATAGCAAGCGGTGCTCGGAAGGTACATCTAGCGTTAGCATGGAAGCAATCGACGAAAGAGCTCGACTTTCCGATTCGGATCGCGCAGAGGAATAAATGCGTCGAGACGACGTCGATGAACCGCGTGGATCGTCGTTACTTTTGCTTTTCGTTCGCTCCGATGATGATTCTTCCGAAGTCACACCTAGCAAAGCAAGCGGAGGACGTGATTGCGTTCTCGCTGCTGCCACGAATTGTTGCATCAAATGCGAACGAAAAACGTGGGAAGTATTCATGATTATTGCTGCGTATTACTTCCGCCTGTGTTCTAGTAGTTCACTTTCCTTTGCTGCAAATTGAGGTGTGGGTTTGAAAGGAACAGGAAGGCGCACAAAATGCTCGACGTAAACGGGCTGACGAAAAAAAATGTCTCGAACCAAGAGAAGTCAGTCAGGCGTTCTAAAAACGTCTTCGGTCCTATCTACTGAACCCATTTATACGAAAACTCGCTAAATATCCATGACAATAGCTAAATATAAACAGTCCTGCAAAAATATTTAGAAAGAATATATACAACTCTGAATAGGAACAAAAGCCTTTCAAACCAGCGATCGGGTTCACATTCTTTCCAAAACAAAAGCGATGAAGAACAAACATCCATTCGCAAAATTCTGAACACCATCGTGCACATTTACCACGGCTCAAACAAAAGAAAGTCAAAGAAAAGGGAACAACAACTTGAACGAAAATGAAACTATTCGCGGTACGCAAAGGCGATCGAGAGATCATGCTGACCAAGCGCAAAGGTATCGTGGACGGCAGACCAGCCTTGCAAATGATTCAGCTGGTGGACAGTGAGGAGGATTCGGTCAAACCTGCTTCGAATACAACGAAACGCTTGAGAAGAAACTTTTCAAACGAAGCAAACCCGTGTTTAGCAAGTTCGATGATGAAATTACTTGCTCGCCCAGTAACGCGTATCAGCCTCCGCCGGCGCACTTGTTTCCGAGTGTGGCTCAGGTGGCCCGTGACGACAAGGAAAAAACAATCGCCATCGCGGAAACGCACAGTACAGACTCGTCGTCAACGGCTGGACTCCACGATTATCAGCCACCAACGTTCCGCATTGCGGCACTCGAGCCATCCATGTCGGTGGAAGAAATTCAGCGAGCGTGCTCACCTTCTGTGGAAAGCGACCGAAGAAGCAGTAGTAGTTTTGTTCAATTTGCATTTGACGCGGAATTTCAGCGAATTGAAGAGCTGGCCATGTTTAGTGAACCGGCAGCAGAGGAGGCCACAAGCAATGTCCAAAAGAAAACCAAGACGTCGAGTAAAAGAAGCAGGCAAAAACAAGCTTGGACTTTCCCACCGTATCATTTGAAAACCTGGCAATGAATGACACAGCGTTACCAACCAAGTCGGCTATTTCGCCATCTCAATCCGTGGTGTCTGTGACGAATGCAACTATCACTGGCTTTGACGACGAAGTAGCAATGACCTACACCGAAGAGACGGGCACTACCGATCCGTTCGTAGTTATGGATGACGGAGTCGACCTCTTTGCGGATCCGTTCAAAGTCGACGCAGTCGTTTCGCAAGGTAGTGGCGAACTCTTGGGAACAAAATGGGTGGAACCGAATATATCCTTTCCCGAACCAAAAGCGACCAGTTCTCATGACAGCAGCTCGCTGATTGATTCTATTCGACGGGAATGTCAGAAACCGAAAAGGTGGGCACGCGTGATCCATCTCCACGGTATGGATCAAATCCAAATTCACATTCTGGCCAGCAGTGGGAAGAAGAGTTTGGAGCAGACGAGTTTCCGGAAGGTCGCGCCGTCACTCAAGTGTTTAAACGAGAGGCTTCCGACCTTATTGAGCACATGGGAATGACCACCGCATTTCCCGAGGTCTCCTCCAAGGCCAAAATGCATTTGATGACGCCTGCTCGGAATTTATGTTTGATAAGCATTCCAAAGAACGGTTCAGCGAAATTGGATTTCGAATCTTTCACACGATGCCGCCCAACCGGTGAATGAGATCGTCATCCAGGAACAAACAAACTGCATAAAAGGCCTTCCAGCATCTGCCATTGCCGCTTCCATGATCTTTCGACAGACGATTGCAGCAAAAGCGGAAGAAAAGCGACCTTGTCATGACATGGACGAAAGGGGTGATGATGATTCGTACGACGGAGCCTATTTTCCGGATGGAACACCCATGCAAGTGCGCGCGGACCGACACGACGCACTGAGCTCCATTTCGAGTCTGACCGAAGGCGCTAGCTCCTTTGATCAGCATCATCCCAAAGGAAATAGAGGTCTCGATGTCTGGGGACGACAGGCTCAAAATGTGATTAATCATTGGAACTTTGCGGCCAAAAGGTCCGCGAGGAAATGACGAGTCCGAGTCCATCAAAAAAGTCAACAATGTTGTATGAAGGAGGTGGATCGGCCAAGAGGAGTGTTTCCGACGAGTTTAGGAACATGTTCTCGCCGTGAAAGAAACAAAACGGCAGACTAAAGTATGAGAGACAGGTAAAATTACTTATCCATACATTCTTAATAAAGAAAGTCCCCCATAGAGTAGTTTCTTCTCGGCATTTCTAGTCAACACTTTACTACGGTATCTATCTCTGGCTAGTGCGAATAAATAAACGAATGCTTCAAAGCGTATCTTTCAAAAGCGAACAATCTAGAGAATGCAGTGAGATTCACTAGACTAAACTAGAGACTAGACTACCCGTCAGTCTACTCACTCGCTACTTGGTCAAAACATAATTGGGATTGTCCAATGGAATGCCCTTGCACCGAATCCCATATTTCGTCTTCTTGTCCGCTTCCATACCTCCCACACAATCCTGCGGACACGCCTTGGTATTGCCATGACAATTGCAGACATATTCATCCAACGCGGGCAACAAGAGACAATTGACATCTCCGGAACCCTCATTGCACCAGTTGGCGACCCGCGCATTGTTTTCGCAATGATGCAATGGGAGATCTGCAGAAGAAGGACGCAAAATATAATTCGGTTCATCTTCGGGAATGCCCTGACATTGAATTCCATAATGCATCTTCTTGACGACTGGACCTTCGTTGATACACTCACTCGGACACGCGGAAGGATCGCCACTGCACTTGCACGTGTACATGTTCAAAGAGGGATGAATGAAACATTGCAAGTTGGGATGGATCGAGGAATCGCACCAACCACGAACGACACCGTTTTCGAGGCACGCGTGCGAAATGGTGTCCACGACAAAATCGGAAAGGCCCGTTTCGCGAATGTTGATTTCTTCGTCGGCCTTTGCGAGCGTCCAGAGGAGCAGTAGTAGTGAGAAGGAAAGAGTTCTCATGTTGAATACAAGCGATGGAATAAGAGTATGCAAATGTTTGTTGTTGTGTTTGTTGTTTGCTTGGATTTTTTAGGACAAAGAGTCGCTTTTGCAAAACGATCTTTGTTTTCCGTGAAAGCAAAATCACCAACGTGTTGACATCTTCTCCTTGTGATTGCCACACTTGAGTTACCATGTTCGACACGTATTCGGATTCGCCCATGAGTGCTGTTCCTTGGGAGGTATTTCAAATGGACCGTTTTCCAAGAAGCATTCGCTGCTAGCTCCCTCTTCCGCCGTGTGTTCGCATTCTCCCGTTCTCGTTTCGCGTCTTCATTGCCGGACTGACTTTATTCGTCACGTGTGGGCGCGTCACATTTACGTCACTCCCAAACGATCCGCAACTGCACCCATCACAATCACACATCACAACACAACGTTACGGATTTGACAACCTATTGATAAAACAAACCCATCACAAAAGGCGAACAATTGACTATTATTTTTCACTCTCCTTATTCTACCTTTTCTCTTACATTCCTCCTCTTCAACAACAACAACAACAACAATGGCAGCTCGACCCGCCCGACAAAGAAAACCCTTGTACGAACCCGAAGATTTGCAATTTCGTCCGCAGCCGACCCCAACGTCGCGCCTCATTGTGCTCCGCGTCGTGGTCGTCTTGGGAGCTTGTGGCTATTTTCTGTCCAAATGGTTGCAGCCCGTCTTGTTGCCGCACGGTCCCGCTGTTGCGGAACCGCCGGTACGTGATGGAAGTGTGCCGTGGTATACGTCGCGCTCGGCCATCGCCAAGACGTACCAGAACAAGTTGCGCTTTTCACATGGCCGGACGTATCAAATCCGCGCACCGGGCATTGTCGGCCCCGAAACAGTCTTGACATGGAAGAATCGGGTCTTTGTGCTGACGGAAACGGCGCAATTGCTGGAATTGACGGATTTGCCGACGAAACAACAAGAGTTGATGACGGCGGCAAACGAGAATTACGTGTGGAATGCGACTTTCGTCGTTCGCAAGCATTTGGGAATTGGTCGGCCTCTGGGAGGACGCTTTCATGGGAATACGCTACATTGCCGATGCTGCATTGGGATTGATGCAGCTCCAAAACATGGACAGTCCAAATTCGTATGTAGAACTACTCACGAATCAAGTGTCGCTGTTCCAAAAGACTTCGAAGCGCAGGGATGCGACTTACACGCAAGTCACTTCACCCTTGTTGTTTGTCAATTCCGTTGCCGTCGGTCCTGTCACCAAGAAACTATACTTTACCGACAGTACCGATATTCCGCCGGAGCGTATTTGGAAAAAGGATCGTTTCGTGTGGGATCTCTTGTATGCGTCCAAGATTGATTTGGCACGCGGCAAGGCCACGGGACGGTTGTGTGAGTACAATCCAGCGACCGGAGTGACGCGTGTCTTGGCGGATCAGATTCGGTTCGCGAATGGTGTTGCGGTAGATCCGGTCAATGAAGAGTACTTGATTGTGGCCGAATCGACTGGAATCAATGTGCTCAAGTACCATTTGAACGCGGATGTGAAAAAGTCCGTTGACGTTCTGACACCCGAAGAATACTTGCAGCCCGAAGTGTTGGTCACGAGCTTGCCCGGATACATTGACAATGTCGATTGTGCTGTCATTGAGTCAACGACCAAATGCTTTGTCGCCATTGTGGCCGAAGTATCGGCCGTGCACATGGCGTGGAAGTACTTGCCCGTTTTGATGCAAAATGTGGTCAAGACACTGCTCATGACACTTCCGCGTTCGTGGCTGCCCGAATTTGCGTCGCGGTATACGGGTGTGTTGGTCGTGGACCCCGTGTCGGGCGAATCGGATTACATTCAGGATCCTTCCGGCAAGGACATGAAGCTGTTGACGGGGTGACCGTGTCACCGAATCACGAAAAGTTGTATTTGGGGTCGTTACACAATGATTATGTGGGCGTTTATCTGTTATCGGGTGGTGATAATCAGCAAGAAGAAAGCAAAGCAAGTGGCGAGTCGTCGGGTCATTCAGCGGGCAATGAAGAACTATAGATAAAAGAGTTGCTTTTGGTTCACGCAATGAATGCCGTTTAGTTATTAAGGTTTCCTATTATAAGATAACACCGTCGGTACTGTCCGAAGATGAATTGGTTTGAACCATTTCGGTTTCAAAAGCATCATCATCACTGTACGAGTCGAAACCGTCGGATTCTTGTAAGCTCAAGGGTTCGTGTTGGAAAGCAACCATTCTTGTCTTTTGTAAAAGCCCGTATTCCAAAGCTGGCAATCACGGCAATGATTCCTACTAGAGTCGCTAGTGGAAGATTGGTAGATTCTGGTTCAGCATCCTCGTAGCCGTTTTGCTGAGCTTTCCAAGCCGCTTCGCTGTGGTTGAACCGTTGATCACCAAGAGACAGATAATCACAGGAGCTTTCCGCAAAACCAATTCGCTTGTTTTCCACGTCAAAGAATACATCCTTCCCGGACAATAAATTCGCTCCAAAAGACATGCCGTAATTTCGAAAGAAAATTTTCGCCGAATACGCATTGTCGGTAGGGTAGTACTTCATGTAGCTGCTGGGAGGCAACGCTACCAAAATACTCGCCCCATTGTTGGCGAATCCTTCAAAGCTAGTGTCGACGTCATTCTGAGTGGACGCTTTGAATTGGAAAATAATGGTCGGCAATGATTCCATCATTTGCTCCGCACTATCAAACGAATACGACTTTTGAGTATCATATTCCAAACCCGTCAGAGAGAAAACGCATCTTGAAAGAGCCCGAGTAATTCATTGGTCAAGTGCGTACTGGTAGCACCACTATCAACTACACCGAGAATCGATGTGGCCTCCCCAATCGTATGCCAATCCGCCGGCCTTTTACGTGTGGGGACAATACTTTCCCCAGCATTCATTCGCATGTGAATTTGTTCCAGCACAATCTCTGCCGCACTGGTGGTTGCTTGTTCCAAATACACCATTTCCGCAAACACCATGGGCGTGGTATGCAGCCGATCATCCACACCACCCAACACCATGGCACCCGCATCCGTTCCTGCGTACGTAATGGACGGATTCGTCGTAAAACACAGCGAAAACTGCTTGCTTGGAATGATACCCGCTTCATGCAATTGCCACCAATACGAACTCCGACTCATCATCATTCCCATGATACCATCCGCCAATTGTGTTTCAAACATGCCTTCGACCATTGTTTGACAACCAAACGTTAGATTGAAACTTTCGTGTTGTTCTTCTGCATCGTCAATGGCAAAATGCGATCCACCCGTATAGGCCCGATCTACACTTTCGAGAGCCAACCACGAACTGCCTTCCATGTACGCCATGGCCATGTGACACACGCGATTGGCTAGATTCGGGTCCAAGAAGGGCGGATGCAAACTGCTTTCGGGCACATCGATCAGAATGGCATCACTCGAGTCTTTCAAACACACACTCGCCGGGACATTCATCGGACGTATCCGAACACAGTATATAACGAAAACACGACGACTCATTTTGCCGATAGAGCGCATCAATGTGATTGTGATGCCGATCGGTCGGATGAGGATCTTGAGTTCCCCTGGCCGCCGCTCCGCAGTTTTCGCAGCCGTAACAAGGAAAGGCAATGTCGGCCGAGCCGGTATCGACAATGAGTGTTTGTCGTTGCGGTGGACATCCGACCCACAAATCGACGTAGTGAGTCTAAAGTTATAATAAAAAAGAAGGAAATTAGATTTGAGAACGAACGAAAACACAATTAGAAACACAATTTCCGCCACGCACACCTATTCCTTGATACAAGGGATCGATCTGGAAATCATCCACAGCGCCGAGTCGCCTTTCTCTTCGTTGCCGTTCGACAACACGATGATGTGGAAGCAACGGCACCACGTGAATGCCCAATGCCGCCGCTGCGTAGATGAACAATAAGCATAGTCCTCGTGACGGCATACTCTTTATTCTTATTATGGAAGCAACAATCTAAAATGGAATACAATTCATTGTCGTTCTTGAATAAAATCTCCGTGTTATTGTCGGCAACCGTGCAACGGTCTCATTAGTTGCTGGTGCGACATCGACTCTTGCAAGATTAGAAGAGTGTTTTTAGATAGCAGTTGTGTGGTGGTACGACACGTATGTTTGTTCCCCAAACCGCCGTTCCAAAATCGCCACTTGGCCGCAGCTCGAGGACGTGTGCGTGTTGACGCGCATTGCAACAACAACACATCCAAACATCCAAGACGTTGTTCATTCATTCATTCATTCATTCATTCATTCATTCATAAGAATAGAGATCCTTTTACATTGCTTATTTAGTATTTCCTTTGATAGATAGATACTTATCAGGTAATACATATCGCGAACGCTATTTCTTGCAAGTGATTATTCTATATCCGTTACAAAAATGAAACGCTCCCGAGACGAACATTACGAAAGCCTCCAACAATGGCGCGCAACCGAGCTAAAAGAACTCTTTCGCCTGAATCCAATCAAGAAATGCAAAACGCCCAACGAAATCGAGTGCATGGCACACCAACTACAGCAAGAAATTCATCGCGTCGACGAATTGTACGCGACCGAACACGGCACCGTCTTGGTCTTTGGTGACAATGACAATCAATTGCTCGGATTGCCGTGGGACGAAACAGCGGATACGACGACTCCGACGCCTTTGGCGAATGTCGATGAGGTGCGGTCGGTCAGTGTCGGGGCATGCATTCCACGGCGCTCACCGTGCATGGGCAAGTCTACACGTGGGGTGTCGCGGACAATGGGGCTTTGGCGTATACCGCTCCGGCTGTGGAAGGCATGCCGCAGACGGCGCCGCAATTGAGTCATATTCTTCAAGTCAAGGCGGGGATTCGCAGACGCTGTTTTTGAATACCGACGGTCAAGTCTTCATGTGCGGCATGGTGCGAGCCTCGAATGACAAGCAATTTCATTATCCTGTCAAAGGAGAATCGTGCAAGGGATGCATTGCCACGCCGGTTCCGATTCCAATGCCGGGAAACAAAAGGCGGTGCGTATTGAAACGGGGAATGCGTCTAATTTTGCGGCGGCTGTATTGGAAGATGGGAGTATTGTGACCTTTGGTACGTCTTGACTCTTGTTTGTGTGTTTTATTGTTTGCTTCTCTCTCACCATTACAAACATCGACAGGTTTCGGAGAAATGGGTGAACTTGCTCGAACGAAAGATATCATTGCCCCACAACTGGATGGCAAGTTGGATGTGAGTAAGGCCCTCAAGACAATGAAGCAAGCTGATATTGTTCGAAAATTCTTGACGCCGGGTTTGGCGCGCTTTAAGGACCCGTCCCGTTTCCTTATCAGCGAAAAGAAGTGCTTTCGTTGGCGTGTGGATCCAATCATCTTTTGGTGGTAGCGCGAAACCGAGGAGGGTATCGCATCGCTCTACAGCAGTGGGCAGAACTCGTCGGGACAGTTGGGATTGCCCGAAGAGGTCGATGCCGTGCATGAATTGACCCACGTACGAGACCACGTTGGACTCATTGCCGCGGGTCCGTATCATTCCTACGTGGTTGATGGAGACGGCCATCTCGTGTTCAGTTGCGGACAGAATTCCTACGCGCAGCTAGGAATCGGTCGATCCAGTACGGCCGAGTTTGGTTTGCAGCCAGTGGCCTTTCCGGAGCCCGTTTTGATTACACGAATTGCATCCGGCGGGTCTCATGGGATGGCCCTCGATTCGAACAATAACTTTACACGTGGGGCTTTGGGACCATGGGAGCCACGGGGCATCACCGCGATGCCAATGGTGAAGCAGGTGGGGACGTGTTTCGTCCCACCAAATTGGACTTGAACTCGAACAAAAAAGTTCTGGACTTTGGTGGTGGTGGCCAGCACAGTGTCGTCCTCTTGAGTGAGAATGACTTTGAAGAGTAGGACTGTCCTCGTGCCATCAAAACGAATGGAATACGAATGATAGATACTTTCGTTTGACAATTATACTGTAGAGCAGTGCCTTTTGAAACTCGAGCTTAAAAAATTGCGAAACTAGCATTCGAATCAAAGCAACTCTTTAGGATTAGTTTTTCGTTACGCTGTGATTTGCTCAAAACTAAACCTGAGGTGCTTGATGCTCCGTGAGTACCGCGTATCACCGTAGTGGTACGAGAACCGCTATGTACAAATCTTCACCCTTTCAACTCTCCGACAACAAACCAGCAAATCGCAAACCCTCCATTGATTTGACTTGTTGATCGCCTTGTGCCGTTGCTTTGATTGTACATTGTATTTCTTGTCCATTTATTTCAATTTACTTAAAATCATGTCTTCAACACGTCTGCTGCCTTTAGAAGTGATCGATCAGGCGATAGGGTCGAAGATTTGGATCTTATTGAGAGGACAGAAAGAAGTTGTGGGCGTTTTGC
Organism: Fistulifera pelliculosa; assembly: GCA_026008555.1. Classification (NCBI taxonomy): domain Eukaryota; phylum Bacillariophyta; class Bacillariophyceae; order Naviculales; family Stauroneidaceae; genus Fistulifera; species Fistulifera pelliculosa. Next base: position 90,733 of record BROJ01000094.1, on the reverse strand, counting down.
GAGGCTTTGATGATTATGTAAGTCAATTCAAGAAGCATTTGTTTTATTATAATTAACCACTTCTCTAAAACACACGTAATTTCTTTGTCGGCAGGTCAATTTGGTCCTGGACGACGCCGTCGAGTATTCCATCGACGCGAACGGAGTTAGCACGGCGACACCTCTGAACTCGGAAATATTATTGAATGGAAACCAAATTGCCGTCCTCGTTCCAAATGAAACCCCGAAGGATCGATGGCCGCAGCGCATTAATATTATAGTGGATCGCAGTTGAAGTTATTCCGTTCATGTCTCGCTTGTTGCCGAAATGCTCGTATTTACTTGACCTCCTTTCTAATTGTTTTGCATTTCGTTCTTTGTCTTGAATAGCACTAATATATATTAAGTTAGTTGAGATGAGTTATGGAACCGACGAGATTCGTCTCTATGTTGTGCTAGGTTCTGCGTCCTTTTGTTAAAAGGCGATGGCAGGACCTTGCGTCAATCATTATTTTGCTTGATATAGTCCACTAAGGTCCTGTTGACATCAAAATGAAAGAAGATCAACCGATCGATGGGTTGATCGTTCGTGTTTACTTCTTGCTGTACATTCAGAAAGAGAAAACGAGCGGATGTGTGAGTGAGTGAGTGAATGCGAAAAGGAGTGAGCAAGATATCGATCGTTATTCAAATGCTCTGTCGTGTTTCTCGGTTCTCTCACAATGAACTTCAGATGTCCCTAATTAGTTACTATCTATAGAAGAAAATTGTCTTCCTTGCAGATGGGTGTTGTTCCTGGACTCGTATATTCACAGATGCAACGTACCTTGACAACACGCTTTAGCGCGTCAAAAGGTCACAGTACTTTCGTTTCTTTTTTAAATCTTGCGATCATCACACCTTATGCTTGACACGAGTCTTGACACTTTCCGCAAACTGTTCTTGCGCTTCTTTCCAAGCCTGTTGAAACTTGTGACTACTGGAATGAACATCCTCATCGTCCTCAAGACTGCGCTCGGGACAGTTCGTGAACGGCTGTTTCCACCAAAGAAACATGCCCGTCATGGGCGTTGCTTTGTACAGTACAACGACCAAATATTTTCGATCACCTGTAATGACCGTCCAATCCACATCCTCCTCGTCTTCTGCCAAATGAACGGGATGAGGCAATTCCCCTGAAACCACATAGAGTTGTCGGAACAGCGCACCAACAAACGCGGCTTTTGCGATCCAGTGGCCATGTTGCGGTCGCTGTACGGCAAAATGCCCTCCACTTGTACTTGGAGCTTCCTCCGAGAGACAGAAGGCAAGACCATTCGAAAGGTGACCGAATAGCGATCCTGTGACCACCAGAGTTCCTTATCCTCCTCTAAAACAACGTAATCACCTTTGTCTGTCCAATCGGAAGGAATCGCTGCTGCTGCTGAGTTAGGTGGTGATTCCGAGATTTGCGGTTGCTGTAACTCTACTTTTCAGCGGATGCATCCGTGCTTTGAGGCTGCACTAAAATCGATCCATCCGACTGCGTCGTGATACGACTGGGTTGTTCCAATTTCGTCACGCGGGAGCCTGCGGCTGGTCTTCATCGTCATCATCATCACAACTAGAATCATCTATATGATCCCATTTCGAATAGTCGATGCGAGACATCGTGAATGATTAGAGGAATGATATCATTCTTTTTTCCTTGCAACACAACATCATTGTAAGCTCGCATCTCCGCCAACCAATTTTTTTCCTTCCTTTTCAGTTGCTCTCCAACATCATAAGGGATAAGGTCATTCGTAGGTACCTTGAAAGTACCGTTACGACGCATAAAGAAACGCACGCTCTAACTCTCAAACACGCAAAAGTGACGAACGCGATGGACAAAAAAGATCCGTCGTTGTCTCGTTTGAATTATTGTCAGCAAAGAATAAAGAAGAGACTCTAGCTAGCAAGTTGATCCTATATCCTTATATTTATCGCACATATTAATCAAACAATAACAGCAAATAGCACAATGACCGAATTCTTCCCCGAAATCCCGCAAAAGATCGAATACAAAGGCCCCGATTCCAAGGATCCGCTGTCCTTTCGTCACTACAATCCGGACGAAATCATTTTGGGCAAGCCCATGAAGGAATGGCTCAAATTCTCCGTCTGTTTCTGGCACACCTTTGTGGGTGGAGGAGGAGCGGATCCGTTTGGGGACAAGACGTTGCAGCGGCCGTGGGAAAACGATATCTCAGACGCCATGGCGCTGGCGAAACGACGCATCGATGTTGCCTTTGAACTCTTTACGAAACTCGGTGTCGAGTATTATACGTTCCATGACATTGATGTGGCTCCGACGGGAATTCTTTGGAAGAATTTCAGCAAAATCTAGCCGAAATTGGGAATTATTTGTTGCACAAGCAACAAGAAACGGGTGTCAAGTTGCTATGGGGCACGCAAAATCTCTTTACCAACTCTCGCTACATGAGTGGAGCCATGACCAATCCGGACGTGCACGTATTCTGCTATGCGGCTGCGCAGATTCAGACCATGATGGACATGATCCACAAGCTCGGCGGATCGCATCACGTATTTTGGGGTGGCCGAGAAGGATACCAGTCGCTGTTGAATACCGACATGAAGAAAGAGTGCGATCACATGGCCGCCATGTATCGCATGGCGATTGCGTACAGCCAAAAGAGAGGATACTCGGCCAAACTATTGATTGAACCGAAACCGCGCGAGCCCAGTAAACACCAGTATGATTATGACGCGCAAACGTCCATGGCGTTTTGCACGAATATGGTCTGTCGGAACACTTTCAGCTCAATATTGAACCGAATCATACCACATTGGCGGGTCATTCGTCGGAACATGATATTGCTATAGCGAGTGCGTACAATATGCTGGGAAGTATTGATTGCAACACGGGCGATCCGAGTCTTGGCTGGGATGTGGATTTGTTTCCGATGAATGTTCAAGAGACGGCGGCTATCATGGGGTTGTGATTCAGCAAGGCGGATTGAGTGGTGGTCTCAATTTTGATGCCAAGGTGCGACGAGAGTCGGTTGATCCAATCGACTTGTTTTATGCACACATTGGAAGTATGGATTGCTATGCACTGGGACTGCGTCGGGCCGCAGCTCTTCACGAAGAAGGTGTGTTGAAGCAAATGCTGAAGCAGCGTTATCTTACCTGGTCGGATGATATTGGTAAAAGATTGAAAATGGTGAAGCCACTCTTGAAGAGTGTGCTGAATACGCAAAGAACAAAGGAGAGCCGGCATTGGTGTCGGGTCGTCAAGAATTATATGAGGTGATTCGCAACCAGCACTTGTATCCTACCAACTAAATCAGACATGATAAGAATCTAGTTAGATCTAATTTCATTGTCTATTATGAGCTAGCCTTTATTGTACTGGGAACCTGATAGGCTGTTGCCATGCGTTCTGTAACTTGACCTAGCAATTTGAGCAGTATGTATGTTCCGCTTTTCTACTTGTATGTAAGTGATGAAGCCCACAACTTGCTAGCTGCATCCGCTTCGCATTAGCCGAGATGTCTCCCTAAGTTCAAGGCTCCGAATGCTTAGCATTATTTCCTCTTGTGCTTGGGATGCGTGGTGCGTGGCGCTTGAACTTGAAGCCCGTGAAACGCGAGACGCGAGTACCGGTCTGTACATTTGAAAAGCAAATAGTGCGGTTTCCGTTTAAGCTAAATAAATGCCAATTAGGACCTTACCGATTTTTTTACCGTATAGTCAAGATGGTTGATCGATCCGTTGAACTGTCCAAGTATCGACTTTTGTACTGAACAAATGTGTCTTTTCCGTTCAACCGATGTTTGCATGTGTGAAGTGTCAACATCTCATTATTTCTGCTGAACAAAAAACATTGAAAGTCTCCAAGATCTTATTTTCCTGGAGCAAGAGGCTCGACAAAGTGAATAACTATCTCTATATACAATCGTAAAGATGAAGCACTACCCGTATTTCTTGCTTCTTTCGATGTGCGCTCATGCATCGTTAGCACACGTGCCACAGGAACGAAACGAGCTGTTCGGTGGCCTTTTCCAAGTGCGCCACTTGGAGGGCGCTGCGGAAGGTTTCGCGGTTGCCAGAATGACATTGAGTGCGTCGAGGATTAAACAAGTGTTTGCCTGTTGACTGTATCGCTGGAGCGATCAAAACAGTCGAGCCGGCATTGAATGAACTTGCAACTGATCATATGATGCGAGACATATCTGCTCAAGTTTTCAACGTAACTGGTGATGAATCAAGCACGCAAGAAGCCACACAGGTGGCAAAGATCATGACGAAAATTGGATCCGAACTTTCGAAATGTCCAGCTCTGGTGGACACCATGCAGGTAGGAGGCATATTGCCCTTCGTTGGCGGAGCCTTCGAGATTCAGGTTGTAGCTCAATTTCAGGTTCTCGTAGCGATGTCACCCAGTGGCTTATTGCAAGGACGGTGCAAGGGGAAAGGTTTCGGTGTAGAAGTGGCCGCAACAGCTGTCTTTGGAGCATTCTTCACGGAAAATGTTACTGGGACTTGGGACATGATTGAAATCGCTGATGTCATTCCTACTGTTATTGAGATCCCGTATTTCTTTGTTAGACAAGAAGACTCGGCGGTCGGAATAGCGTTCGGTGTCGGGACTGCTCTTGGCTTCGACACGTTCTCTCAGTCAACATGTGAATTCACTCTTACTGAGATTTGAGACAGACGCTGAGTTGGATGCTAAAATGTTCCTTCCGTGTTGTTCCCGATTTCTCATAAGTGGCGAAAACGATTACAAAATATTACATATAAAATCATTACTCCGTATTATTTAGCTATGTAACGAGCTAGTCCCTTGTTAGTAAGTCACTCTAGAGGCTTGAAATCAGGGATTTACGAGTCACAAAAAGTGCAACTGGCTGATGGGTGAAGGGAAATCTACGAACGGACATGGACCCGGCTTATCTCTTCAATACGACGACAAGAAACCCTTTATTCTTTAGAGTAGGCTCTTATAAATCTTACTCACGCCGACTACTAAGAGGTGGTGGATGGAATTGGCGCACGGCGCACCTCGTTAATTTTAAATTTCAACTCTCAACATGACACAACAACGATCACAAGACCAACTTTAACGTCACCCAATCGCGTCCTCTCCGAGTGGTGCGCCATAATAATCACCGTGAAAGCTGTTGTCACAGCGAGAGGACAGTGTCGTGTCCATTGTACCGGTATGCCATTTTTTTGTTTTATTTCTAGCACTAAGTATTCCTGTGCGTTGAAACGAAATAATTCTCGTTGCTTCGCAGGACTTGCAATTTTGCCAATAAAGATTGGGTCACATTTTGCTTTTCACCTCGACGAAAATTTTCCGAACAGAGAAAGCCGTTGCGAACATAAATCAATTTATGCAACTTTTATTCGTAAAAGAAGATGAAATACCTTCATCAATTGAAAGTTATCTTGACGATAGGGATCGGATGCGTCCTGTCCTTCGGGGTTGCGACTGAGACGGAAATATCGTTTGTCGAAAGCAGTATCTCTATATCGCACGAGAAGAGCAACAACTTGGAAAATGCCAAAGCCAAGCGTCGTCTGAATCAAGCTCGCGGGGAAAGACACTTATTATTTGGGCAAGATAACTCGGGACCCTCGCGATATTCATCACCAGGCGCTACCGCCACTGGAACCACATTTAGCGCCATCTCTGCCGAAAACCCCGTATCGCTCGCGGACGTGTCAACGAATCCAGATCCAAAGTACACAAGCATCTACGCTCAAGGCAAGGGAAAGGGCCAAAGCAAGCAGGGCGGAAAAGGAAAGGGCGGCAGCGTCAGCAAGGGCAAAAGAGCAAAAAAAGCAAGAAGAGCGGCAGTGGCAGTGGCGACGCCTTCTGTGATTCCTTCGACTTTAGCGGTGACTACATTGTCAACGGCAAAGGAAAGGGAAAGGGGGCAAAGGAGGAAAGGGTAAAGGAGGAGACTTTGGCTGAAGATAATGAAGCAATCTTTGACGATGAGGCACCTGCCCTTCAGCAGTGGGACTCACGAGAACTTCAATTTGGTGGCGAAGATTGCAGCCCAAATGTTTTGAAACAGCTTGCAGCAATCCAGATTTGTCCATCTTTGTCCGTCTGTTGGAGAAAGCTGGCCTTGAACGCGTGTTCGAATGTGCTGGCCCTTTCACGGTCGTCGCTCCAAGTAACTCAGCCTTGCAAGCCAATCCTTTCCTACTGAAGTTTCTTGAACATCCATACAACACCGAACAACTAGAAGACTTTCTCCTCTACCATGTTATACCGGGTAGTTATCTGGAACAAGATTTCCGAGACAGTGGCTACAAGACGCTACAGGGCGAGCGAATTCAAGTGACCACGAACCCTCTCATGTTTAACCAAGCCGTAACTCAAAGACCTGACATCATTGGTTGCAATGGCGTGCTGCATATAGTGGACGATGTACTAATAGTTCCCGAGAACGGTTATTTGCCCAACGAGTGCGCTGCGCTTGACTTCCGAACAGCAGCCGAGCTACCGCGCGCGACGTCTTCAAGCTCCATCGGGTCGGGTTTTTTCCATCGGGCACTGCAATATTCGGGACACATCTGTGACCTAAATGTCCTCGACACAGCAAGACTCAATCCTGATCTGTCCATCTTTGTCGACATGATTGAAGTCGCCGGACTCGAAGAACTATTTCTTTGCGCTGGCCCTTTCACAGCCTTGATTCCTACAAATGCGGCTTTTGAGAATATAGATCAGGCAACGATAGATGAATTATTGAAGCCTGCAAATCGGGAGAGCCTCCAAGACTTACTCCTCTTCCACATTCTTCCTGGAGTGCATCTTTCGAATGAGGTGGAAGAAGGCACCCTTCCTTCATTGTCGACACAGAACGTGACGGTAACATTAGATCCGCTTGAGTTCAACGGGGTCGGAGTTCTTACGGCTGACATTTCTGCGTGCAATGGTATCATTCACGTGCTCGAAGATATCTTGCCGACTGGTGAGTTTTGGCAATTGTATTGACACTAATTTTTGCAAGGAACTCATATTTTTTCTTTCTCTTTTCTTCCTCTCAGATCCATCAACTGACAGTCCTAATACTCCTAGCCCGGTCACCCCGGAACTCCAACGGCTGTCCCAATTGTGACCCCAACCGCGACTCCGGTTGTTGGCCCAACTTCGATTCCAACTTCGGCTCCTGTTCCCGTTGGTCGTACCCCGCCCCGACGCCGATCGGTACTTTGGACCCAACTCCCACTGCCGTCACGCCTGGACCCACGCCCCTACCAACTCCCGGCAGAACATCACCTCCTACAACAGCGCCCATTGCAGGCACAGCGCCACCTACATCAGCGGTTGGCACGATCGCTCCGTCATTAATGCCGACTGTAGGAGGATCCCCGGCGCCGTCTTTGACCCTTCCGCAGCAGATTCCGATGAATTCACTCGAGTTCGACTTACGGACTATTATTTGGTGTATGTCGTTCAGCTGCTTGAAGAGACTCTTCCTGAAGATCAGTTGGCTCTTTTAATCACGAACACGCAGGACTTTTATGCTTCGCTTTTGAAGCGTTTTACCAAGGTACAGAGACAAAATTTGTTGGCGTAGAAATTACACCAAAAGAAGTGCTTTTCGGTGACGCTTTGCCTCCAGCTGATACCTTCAATGATCCAACTGCGGCTTGGAATTTTTACATAAATTTTGATACAGACGTATTGTATGAAAAGGATCACCTGGAATATCTGACGTAGCCACGCACTTCGATGTTATGGCAGCCACGGAAGCTGATTATATTAGGTAAGAAATCGAGCTCAATTCGTTGGTTTGGTATATGTCAGACATGCACTCACTCTTCCGTCGTCCTTCTCTAGCTACATCACTGATTTCACACGACCGGTGCCCAACATGGCGAGCACTACCCAAGTTGAATTCGAGTCTGTTGAAATCATTCCAGAATCGGCTCGGGTTATAGACTTGGGAGAAGAGGTTGCCGAGGAGGAACAAGTGGCCGACGAGAAGGAAGAAGTAGCCACCCAGCCCTCCGAACAAAAATCAAGTACTCCACCTCCAAACGCTCCCAAGGTTAAATCCTTGCCCCTTGCATCTGTAGCTGCGGCGGTGTCCGCTTTCATGACTCTAGCCGCTGCCACTTTCATGGTCATGAGAAGACGAAGGCGGAATGCGCTAGCAGGCGATACAGCCAGAGCTATCAAACAGGAAATGTCCTCGACGCAACTGTTACCGATGAAACAGCAAGTCGTACGTCTTCGCGCTCAAAAACAAATACAAGCGAATTTGGTGCCGAAGATATGGAAAGCACATCGTGGTATGAGTAGAATTGTTGTTGCTGTTGTTTAAAGAAAAATAATGTAAAAGTATAAATGTCAAAACTTTATTGAAAAGAACGCGTCTTTACACTAGGATCCTAAAGAACTGGTTTGCAAGAATTCATATAGCTTGTAATTCATATCACGGTTCTGAAGCTCATGAAAATGCAAATAAAGTCCTCGTCGTCTTGGTTTTGCAGCGGGTTCTCCAGATACGAACTAGGAGCGTCCGTCTCTCGAAGCAACTGAAACCCAGATTTCTCCATTAAGTCTAAAAGTCATCGTGGCCTTGTCGTCCCTCTTTCGGTGCAGCATACAAGAATATCCCATCTTTCGCGACGAGCCGCTGCAAGGTTGTGGCCAAGAGGGGTGCCATGTCGGACTGATAGATCAAGTCCGAGCCAATAACAACATCCATTTTTTGCTCCGGCCATGTAGAACTATCCTGCCAATTCATATTGAGGACCTCCACGTTGTCTTTCAATTCATTTGCAACTACGTTATGGCTTAGATTCATGACTGTCCGATCATTGAAATCGGTCAAATACACTTTCGACGCGACCCCCATTTTTGCGACTGCCAAACCTGGCACACCACAGCCGGCTCCCAATTCCAGAACGTATTTTCGTTCGAGAGCAGCATTCTGTTGAAACCAATCGACCATCCAGCGCGCACAAATGAGAGAAGCCGCCCAGATACCCAGCCCGGTTGTATCGTCCTCTGGTTTTCTTGGCCCAATATTGTGTCTTCGGACGATTGAGCAATGGCCAACTCTCGAACTGTAAACTGGACGTTCCCAAATTGTAAAGCATGTGTCACGGAAGAATCCGCATTTATTTCCGTTCCACCGGCCGTCGCTATTAAACGTTCTTCCGTGGCCGATTCGTGTTCCAACAGCGCTTTGACGACGTCTGTATTCTCGCTGGTAAATCCTTCCGTCAATGCCGAACGTCCAAAGCGATTCCGTTGCAGCACATCCACTTGTGATTCTTTCAACAGTATTTGCACAATATTCTGCTTCCCGTTCGATGCCGCCCAATGAAGAGCCGAGTTGCCGACCTTGTTTTCGAGACGCACATTTGCACCCAAGGACAGGAGGAGTGTCACAACGTCTTCATGGCCATTTGCCGCGGCCATATGAAGAGCCGTATTCCCAGTAGTCTCGTCTTGATGAAAAATCAAGTCCGGGTGACACTGTAATATAGCGCGGACGACGTCGATATCGTCGTATCGGGCGGCATCCAACAGTTCCTGACGACAATCATCGAGATTCCATTCCGTTTCAATTTGTTGAATTAATTCTTCGTAGGAAAACAGTTCTTCGTCTTCTTCCGATGTCATGGTGCGATTAGGATCATAAAAATGATAATAGGACAATAATGGAACGTGTCTGCTTGTTTTACTGGCGGAACAGGGTGAATTTTTATATTTTTAAAAATAAAAATAAAATAAACATGCAACAACATGAACAAAAATCGTCGGATGGAGATGAACATCGTCCGCACGTACGCCGTACGAGGCACGAGCACAGACGAAGAATAATCTCCGAATGAATAAGAATAAGGTTTTAATGCATTTTGGCAAGCCATTATTTCGACGATCGACAAACGTTTCATTTATTTTTCTCATCCGAGAAACATTGTCGTTGCTAACTGCCGGTATGTATTGATAATATTATAAACACGATGAAAAGGAAATATACCTTCAACACCAATGAACAACATTTTACATGGAATCCTAACACTATCATTTACTACCGGTAATCACTCGACAACAATCTAAGCAGCCGCCGCGGCGAACGACTCGACATATTTCTTCATGGCTGCCTCCACGCCTTCCTTGTTGATTGTGTTCAACGCCTCTGTAAAATGATGCACAAACAACGGATTCTTCCCGCAATCTCCATAAATATCTTCCATTTCCAACCAGACCGAAGGATTATCTATAGCGCGCATGGATCTCTCGTTCAGTCGATCCCAGAGGCAGTCGTTGGGTTCAATGATCTCTCCGCTCTCGGTTTTCCCTTGACAATAGCGGCACCACAAAGCACACACCGTCGCAAGTCCCCTTACGTCATTGTTGTATTTGATATTCGCTTCAATGACAGGAATCACAAATTTCGTTTGCCGGTCCGAACCTTGTGCCACATTGCGCTGAATCGTATCGCACATGGCAGAATTGGAAAAGCGAGACTGAATGGTGCTCCAATAATCGGTTAAATTGACACCGGGAACTTGTCCGACTGAAGGAATAATCTCATTTTTCTCCAAAGTATCCAAAAGGACCCAATGATCGGGTGCTCCATGGCTTGATGACCATATTCAATGTCCAACAAAGCTGCCCCGTAACAGAGAGATGCGTGTCCGCCATTTAGTATGCGAATTTTCATTCGCTCAAAGGGTTCCACATCGTCGACAAATGTAATGGTCGGAAGTTGTTCAAATGCGGGTCGCCCCTGACAGAAATTGTCTTCAATCACCCATTGCGTAAACGGCTCGCAAAATACAGGCGCCGCGTCGTGATATCCGAATGTATTCAACACAAATTCGCGTTCGCGATCCGATGTGGCAATGGCAATTCGGTCGACCATGGAATTTGGGAAGGAGGCATTTTCTTCAATCCATTTGGCGAGGTCGGTATCGACCAACTTGGCAATACCAACTGTCACATCTTGACAAACATTACCTGTGAATTGGAAAAAATGAAAATCGTGCGAGATGGTCAGAAAAAAGGACAAATAGACGTGTTTCTTCCGCTCACAACACTCATGTACATACCATTGTGAGGAACATTATCACACGACAAGACAGTAAACGCGGGCAAGCCCTGTTCCTTTCTCATTTTCAAAGCTTTCACAATCAAACCGAATATTGTGGTGGCCTTGTCCATGTTTTCCGCATCGTGACGAATGGCCGGATTGTTCGGATCAAACAAGCCCGTGTTGGGGTTCAAAAGTAGCCGCCTTCGGTGATTGTCAGGGATACAATTTTAATGTCGGGTCTCATTAACGAATTGACAATCGGCGACGTGTCGTCTGGATCGGTAATGGACACATAATCCATCATACTACCCAGAACAAGAGCATCGGACTCTGTCCCGTTGATGGTCACGAGCGTTTGCAACCAATCCTGTTCCGCAAAGCGTTTCTTCTTGGCGTCTTTCGGATCGGGTCGAACACTGCTCCCTATAATCCCCAATGTCGCTCGGCGGGGTCTTTGTTGAATAGTTCATTCAAGTAATATCCTAAATGAGCGCGATGGAAATTCCTGTCCCGACCTGTCTTGTCGTGTGTGTGTGTGAGAAGCAATACGAAGTATGAGAATATTTGAAAAATAGAAGAATGATCACAACTCGAGCATCCATCCAACTGACTTACATGAAAAATACCGGGAGTAATGCCGGCAGGATCGTACTTTGGAACACCCACACCACGGCGTCCAATCATGGGAAGGATAGCCTTGGATAGCTTCATGGTCGGTTTTGATGGTTGTTTTTGTTGGAGAAAAACACAAAAATACGTTGTAAGGAAAGGATGCATTTTGTTTCGCTTTTGACTATCCACTCCAATGTACTCACACAGCCATGTTGGAATGGCCGGACGGACGTTCGGGTCCTGGAAACCCGTGACCTGCGTGTGTTGCTTTTCTTCGAAGTTCGGTGTTCGGTGCATTTGTGCTGACGTCGAGTGAGCGACACAAGCAGTCCCATGTAGCAGTACTCCAGACTGCCATACTTTAGGATGATGCTTCATGCTTCGATGCATCGACTATCTGATATTTTGTACTTTAGCCGCAGTACATTTTCTACGAACCAGAAGCACGGCTCTCCACCAGTCTTTTTTGTTTCGAAACGAAATGGACTTTCGAACCATCTTGTACGTAGAAATGATGTGGAAAGTCTACCAGAGAGTGTCAGAAAGCGCAGAAAGAACCAAAGATATCCGAAAGCGAACAAACATTGTTTCCGAGGAAGAGCCAGAACACAAACGAGACTTCTGAAAGTCTGAGATATCATCCATCATCCAGCAGCAACTTGTAAAAGAACGAAACTAGCATGGACGCTTCTACATTCTTGCAAATGCTGATGCAGCAACAGCAGCAAGCTCAACAACAACAACAACAACAACAACAAAACGTTGATGATGGTAATAAAAACGCGGAATATGGCAATTACGTTCACAACAACAATCAGGGCGATGGCCAGCAAAACAATGCTGCTGCGCAAGGACAAATGAATAATAACACCATGCAGCAAGGACAGAATTACGCGCAGCAACCGCAACAGGAACAACAGAACAATGCTCCTGGAGGCTTCTCCTTGACTCCGCAGCAAATTCAAGCGTTGCAACTTCAGTTGCAGCAACAGCAAATGAACAATGCTCTTGCGGGGCTTTCTCAAGAAAAGCCGCAGCACGAAGACAATTCGGGGAATACTCATAATCAAAACAACAACAACAACAACAACAACAACATGATAGCAGCGCCCAACGATGGGGCAGATCAACAACAACAAATGGCTTTTCAAAACTTTCAGCCGCAGCAACAGTTTATCAATCAGCAAGCCCCGCCTCCGCCGCCGCAGAACAATCAACAACAGCAGTTCAATCCGCAACAATTTCTCCTCGGAAGTGGCTTGTTCAATCCCATGGCAGCGCAATTGGCTGGAATGATGCTGGGAGGGCAAGTCAATCCGCAACAGTTGCAGCAACTGCAACAATTGCAAATGGCGCAGCAGTTGTTGCAGCAGGGCTTGAATCTCGGACAGCCGTTGTCGGGGCTGGGCTGCTGGGAAACAATAATAATAATAATACGAACGCAAGTGCAGTGCAAGGATTCCAGCCGAATATAATGTCCAAAAGTGCGGGGTGGATGGCACGAAAACTGAAGTGGAATGGGCGGAACCGTTTGCGGGAAAGGGAAAGAAGGAGCCGCCGTTTCCTCTCAAGTTGCATCAGATTCTGTCCAACCCCGAGTTTCAAGAATGTATTTGCTGGAATCCGCATGGTCGGTCGTGGCGGATTTTGAAACCTCCCGTGTTTGAGCAAGTGGTCATTCCACTCTACTTTCGTCATGCCAAGTATGCCTCGTTCATGCGGCAGGTAAGTTAGGTTGATGGCGCAGGTTATGGTTTCTTACAATCACGGATGGTTCAACTCAACTCACGTTAAACATTTTATTAATCAGGTCAATGGCTGGGGATTCCGTCGGATCGTATCCGGTAATGATCACAATTCCTACTTTCACGAAATGTTTGTTCGTGATTGTCCACAGCTCTGTATGAAAATGAAGCGTATGAAAAAAGGAGCGGGTGCGGATCCGGACGATGAAGAGAAAGAACACACGGAAGAAGAAGGTGGAGGCTCTGACGGTGAAAAGAATCAAGAGGAAGAGAGCGTGAACAATGCTTACACAGAAGCTGATAAGCCTAGCTCTTTGGATGGTGCCAATCATCATATGATGGCGGACATCGCGTCCGGTCAAGTGGATTCTGTGACCTTGAACAAGTTGCAGGAAGCGTTGGCCGCTGGAGGGGCCGCCGGGTCGTTTTGCAGCAGCAAACAAACACTGGAGTGGGAACGACGACCGGCCTGAGTCACTTGCACGAAAGTTTAAACAGAGGAGATAATATGGGTGCGGGTGACTTTGATTTGGCGTCGCAACTTCAAGCTGCGACGCAGCCAATGCAGCAAGACATTAATTCGACGGCATCTATCTAAAGCTGAGACCGTGTCGTATTCTGCGTCGTCATTAAAGAATAACTGTGTATGTTTGAACAAAATCCCTAGGTTTAGCGTATTGATTTTCGGCTTTCTATTCTCGTAAGAGCAATATATTTTCATCATACAGGGCCTGGGCCACACCAACTTTGTCCTCGATTGTATCATGGACCAGGTCGGCTATGCATATCCAGTGTGGTTCGGTGGTCGCCAACAGCTGCTCAATGGCAGGAGCGTCGTCAAGCTCGAATTCAAGGGGACTCAATGCATGCTCACGATAGGTTCGAGAGTTGTCGTTGCAATGATAAACAACCGCTTTATCATCCTCGAGCACCATACGAGCTATTCCAGGACGAGCAAGTCGACACAAGTGAGTTGGAAGAAGATCGGTGTCCGTGTACAGCACCTTTTTCTCCTCCTCGGACCACACAGGTGGTTGCCGATCTGACATGAACCGTTTCCCCATTTGGTCGCATGCGGCGTCTATAAGCTCCATAGCCTCGTTTGCAACCGCCATAATTCTCTTTTTTGCTTCCGCGCGAAACTTTTCTTGTTGTTTGAGTGCTTTTAACTTTCCGCTTTCCTCGTCTTTTGATTCGACTCTCTTGGCCAGCATCTTGAGAGCTTCGGGCATCTTGTCGGGATTATTGTCGTGCATTGCTCCCATGTAATCGAGAAAATTGCGCGGAAGGCCCTGCCGAAGTTCAATGGACGCGGCACTGTCCGCCGCAGCCTGAATGGCTTCTGGAAAGACAACTTCCATCAGGTCGGCCCATGCCCACTGCTGCATAGTGGAAACAGTCAAGTGCAACGAATGTTCATTCTCTTCGGCGCCTGATCGCAGCGTACATGCCTGATGAATCCACCCACGTGGCATGTAAAGCATATCTCCAGCTTCCAGCACGACATCGAGTACAGGTTGGATTCCGACCAAGTCTTCCTCTTTAAAGTCTGCGCTCGAGAAACGAGGCAACAGTGACTCTGGCTTCAAAGGCTCGTACACTTTCCATCTCTTTTTCCTCCAGCTGCAAGCAAAATGCTTCAATGTCATCATAGTGGGGTGCGAAACCTTGTGAGCTATTCGGAGGTGTCAAATAAGCGTTCGCTCCAACCATGCAGCCCCATTCCAACTCTAATATGCTCAGCAGCGAATGAATTTCATCCGAGTGCTCGTGCGGACGCAACATGCGTATCGTGCAGCCGCGTTCAAAGTGCGTCCAAATATCGTCCGGGTCGACTTTACAAAGTTTCTGACATCCGTGGGATCTTCTTCGCAAACAATTTTGTCTTTTAACCGATCCAAAGTTACACGTCTCTTGACTCCATCCTTCGATGTTTCATAACGCGCCACGTTTAAATCACGCCCATAATAAGTTGCCTTTTCCTGTAGAATTTCTTTGATTCTACTTTTGGAAAGCAATTGCTCAAAGCGTTTGGCGTGCGAGTCGTCCGTCGTCTTTGAATGCACAATGGTTTCTGTTCCCAGTATTTCGAATAAAACTCCGCCACGGACACTTTTCCCAGAAGAAACTCTAGCGAAGCACGGGACCTTTGACGTGCCGTCATATCTGGCAAACTGGTGCTGTGTCCAACAATCTCCAACAGCGTCTGGCATTGAATAGGTTGAGCAAGCTGAAGGAAGGACTCGTCGTCTTCGCCGATAGCGGCCGTATCCTCCCTGTCATCCTCCTTGACACGGACAAACTTACGTTTCTGAACGGCTTTGTTTTCCGAGTCTTTCAACTTGATGTCAGATTCGTTGGATTGGCTTTTAGGTTCAGTGGAAGGCAGTTTAGTCTCCGAGTCTTCCTCGTTTCGGTCGACCGTCAACTTTTGCTTCTTTTTGGCCCGCTTCTTGGCAGCTCGCGACATACCGAGGCTGCTGTCAATTTGAGGATCCATCCTTTATATTTAATTTTCTAATGAGGTGATACTATAATACTTTAACGGTGCGTTTTCTCGCAAAAGGATGTATCGATTTGATTCTGTTTATTTTTTGTGCATCAACAAAAGCAAGCGGCCATCGAAAAAATTTCGTGGTTTCGCGCAGGCGACCTTCCGTCGTCCGTGTCCGAAAACCCAAACCATAAGAATCGAGCGTCACACGACAAGACCATCTTAGATCTTACTAGTAGCCTAACTGCGTCCTTATGGCATCGCAGGAAAACAACGCAATTGATAGGAATTGCCATTCGGTCAAGCACTTCGAGACCGATTCTTCCAAAGGCCTCCGTATCGATAATGAGGATGATCGGCATCGCCATCCACAACACCCCGCTTACTTGATTCCAACATTTGCCACAAACCATCTTCCAGTCACCCGAGGCATCTATCGTACAGCGAATCAGCAGATTGACCGACTTTTGGCAAATATCACACGATTTTGTCCGTGAGACGGGTCCGCCCTTCCTTCTCGCTTCGCTCGTCGTTCCAACTTGGCGAGCTTTTTTTGCGGCTTTGCGGGCAGCTTTCGGATCTAGAGTTTCTTCAATTTCTTTTTCGTCATTAAATAGAGTGCTTATTCCGGAATTATCGCTCGTCGAACTCGACTCGAATATTTATCCTCCAAAGTAAGCCGTTCAAGAGTTGCTTGCGTACTCGGCGAAATGTCATGCTCTGATTCAATATCACTTAGTGTTGCTCGTTCAACTTCAGTGACTACCTTGCCCTCATCGTGACCACGTGTTGCAAACTCCAGTTTGGCTGCCTGTAACCTCGTAGTTTGTTTTTCGGCACGACGTTGTCGATTGCATGAACTGGAGCACGTTGTGACTTCGCCCCAGCAATTCTCCCACTTTTGCGCCAGTTGAAAGGACGATGACACATGACGCATAATTTCGAGGGTAAATTTTCTTTTTGACGCCACGGGGCATGCTGATGCGAAAGGCTAGCGATCGCATCCAAGTGCTCGTCAACAGGAGTGACGAAACGTGGGCTAGTTTCATTCAACGAGAATAGATGATTTGCTTCTTCGTTTCGCTGACAGATAAAAGGAAGTAGACTTTGCCCTCAATGAATCAAACGCCATGAATAATCAAAACCTTCGTTCGTAGCGACGGGCTCGTTGAAAAGCTTCTGAATGGATTAATGTCAACGTCGTTGCAGGCAAAAAATGAGTCAGAAGAAAAAATGACGCTGATGATTGGACCGTCGTGATGGTACCAGGTACACTGGGGATAGCGTTCGTGGCCCATTTTACCAGGTACGGAGCTTTTTTCTTTCTCGGTCACATGTGCTTCAGTCTAAGACTATGGACGACTGGGTAAGGGTTAGAAGTCTAGCCTTTTATATATAGATACGATTCCCTCATCTGGAAATGCATTGTTACTCTTTGTATGTTTGTTGGCGACGAAATGAAGCGATAAAAAGATTTGTTAGTGTCCCAACAGTTCATGATTCATACTACGTATCACAAGAAAAGCCTACCGTACCGCTTGTTTGTGAATGTTGCCGTCTCTACAAGCCTTGTCTGCAATTACCTGTAAGATCTCGGATATGGTTCTCCCAAGAGGCGTAGATAGCACGAACTATTCATTTTGACAGCGCCCTTGCCTGGTGAACGTGTGGGCAAGGAAGACATGATGGAATGGATATGCGAGATAGCTGGACAAATTGTGAAACGAATCCGTGCAAATGATAAGACTTGTGTGTGGTCCTTATGATTAGCTTGGGTCTTGGCTTTCGGCAATGGCGGACGGAACCATAGCTCGTTTCATTCGTGGATCGTGGTCGTGCATCGTGCCACGAACAACTGCGTTTCTTCAGTAGAAAAGGTGTACCGTATGGACATTCTGCTACGTGGTCGCAGTACCGGTCAGCGAGAAGGAACAAGGCTACAGTATCCCCTTCATTGTACGAGCTCCCATGTCTGGTGACTGTCATTTTACTGTATCGTACAGCCTGGTACTAAACCTGCGCAACGGCGATAACGAATACACTCGCTATCGAGTTCTATAAAGTCTCGAGGTCTGAAAAAAACGGACTCGAAAACAGAAAAAAAACCGGTCGATAAAACCGTTTCCATTTTCCGTTTTGCTTTGCCCTGCGCCTTTGAGAATGTTTTGCATACTCCCACAATTTTGATTGAGTTGCAAAAACTCTATTTGCCTTTTAGCAGCTGTAAGATGACTTCTACAGAAAACGATATCGAGTCAGGCGAAGCACCCGCTGTAACCGTGCCGAACACATCACCATCAACACGATCGATGGTCAACCCGGTTGAAAGTCACCACATTGAGCCGCAAGAACAAAGCACAGGTTTGATTGGCAATGTCAAACTAAGCGATTTTGTAAAGATTTTGTTGATTGTACTGAGATCGCAGAGCTATCTGCCGAGCAAGTAGCGCGAATCCGTGAGAGTAAGTTCGTTTTGTGCCTCAGTTTATCGTGATGTTTTGTGATCATTGGCAGAGATCATTAGTCGATAATGCCTGTCTGTGTCTAATCTTCTATTGCTTGCCCTCGTTTTGTTTTCACTCAGTGCACGAAAAGATCAGATACGGCTTCCGAATGAACTTCAACTACAACGTTCTGCTAGTTGTTGCTTCTATTCTGGCTGGTCTGGGTCTGGTCTCGAACAGTAACGCAACTGTTATCGCTTCCATGTTGGTTTCGCCCATCATGGGTCCTGTGATCGGACTTGCTTACGGAGCAACTATTCGTGACTGGTCGATGGTCAAGCGAGCCCTACTGAATGAACTCGTTTCGCTGGTTGTGTGCATCGCCATAGGGGCGATTATCGGCCTAGTGACTGGACCTACAAATCTATCCGACAGTTGGCCGACGCCGGAAATGAATTCGCGAGGTGATATTGTCAATCTCTATATTGCCTGTCCTGTTGCTTTCTTTTCGGGCCTGGGCGTCGCCGTGTCACTTCTCGACGACAATACAAGTTCATTGGTGGGAGTCGCCATTTCGGCTTCTCTACTACCGCCGGCTGTGAACACAGGAATCATCTGGGTCGCTGGAATCTTTACCCGCGATGCTCTCCTCAATATCTCGGCGGAAGAAGCGGAAGATTATGTGAGCCCACCTGATTTTGACGCTTATCGTCAAATGGGACGTACTTCGATTGGTAAGCTTTCATCGACTTTTGCGAATTTCATCCTCGACGTGGGATTCCTAGACTCACTTTGCGATGCTCTCTTGTTTCAAATAACAGGTATAACTGTCGCAAACATTGTGCTGATCTGGATATCGAGTATGATCATGTTCCGACTGAAGGAGGTGCTTCCCGTAGAAAAGAGGGTAAGTCTATTTTTGAATCTTTCTAATTCCGATGAACACGAATGTTTCTCACCTTATTCACTTTGTCTTTTGCTTTGTGACAGATTTTTTGGGAGGATCTGGGTGCTGCGAGAAAGATTTACCAAAATCGAGCTGTACTGCAGCCTGTTAAATCGTCGAACAATCTTGCTGGAATGGCCGATGTCTGATTGAGTTAAAGAAACAACATTTTGAATAGATTCAGACCATAATACGAGAAGCAAGGTGACAGAGAAAAAATATCGAAAAAGGGAGCTTGATAGCAGGACGACACTATGGTTGAAAAAGTGGATCAGACTATTTGAGCAACAACCATTCCTTGCTCTCGCTTTTGCTCATCACTCAATTGCAGCTTATAAAACGATATAGTACATCGATCCTTAGTTTTAACTAGGTCTCCAGTAAACAGTAAACCTAATTCCCCATCGTCGGTTTTCTTTTTTCTGTTTTAGAGGCTACAGTACCTGGTACCTAACGTTATTTGTTATTTTATACTTCGACTACAGTATAGAGAAGTTGCCACGCGATACGCGATGGTGTCAGCTCTTGTACAGTCTTGACTACTGTCGCGAGGCACGAGTTCTGTATTATTCCTGCGAGGTCCGTTCTCAGTTCTCAGTGGATAACGTAGTACCAATTACACTGTACTTTCTACTTCGTACTCCAAGGATGAGGATGCCAATTTAGCATTTAGCGATCACAACATTTCCGGAATTCTCGCGCTTTTCGTACTTGATAGTTGTGAGTGTTTTAGATCCGAAGAATGAAAATACTCCGGAGTAGATTGTTGTTGGTTGTTGCTATTCATTCTATATTTTGAAAATTCTTGAAGAAACGATTCTCATTAGGCAACAAGCAACTGAACGCGACGAACACTCTTTATGCAATCAGGCCGAACCTTAGCATACAAATAAATGAGCGCGTCGGTAGCATCTCGGCCAGGAATGGTCGCACCCGTTCAAAGCGATCATATCGACCCCGTCCAAGAACAAAATACAAGCTTGACGGGCAATGTCAAATTTAGAGACATTGTGAAAATCTTCGTGAATGATAACGAGGTGGCTGAGCTTTCTGCCGAGCAAGTGAAGCGGGTGAAAGAAAGTAAGCATATCTTTTCACAAATTCCGAAAAGCGAGCAGAAGATCTGGGTAATCACACACTGCGTTCTCACATCATTGTTACTTCCTCTTTCGCCCGTCTCTGATCAGTGCACGAAAAGATCAAAGATGGTTTCAATATGAACTTCAACTACAACGTCCTGCTGTTGGTCGCTTCCATTCTGGCAGGTCTCGGATTGGTCTCGAACAGTAACGCTACCATTCTGGCATCAATGTTGGTTTCGCCCATCATGGGCCCCGTTGTCGGCCTTGCTTACGGGACAACTATCAATGATTGGCCTATGGTGAAGCGAGCCGTGATTGTAGAGTTCGCTTCCCTGGTCATTTGCATCGTCATCGGTGCACTCATCGGCCTGGTGACTGGACCAACTAGTCTTTCTGACAAC
This sequence comes from Fistulifera pelliculosa, assembly GCA_026008555.1. Classification (NCBI taxonomy): domain Eukaryota; phylum Bacillariophyta; class Bacillariophyceae; order Naviculales; family Stauroneidaceae; genus Fistulifera; species Fistulifera pelliculosa. The sequence continues at coordinate 69,961 of BROJ01000094.1, read as the reverse complement.
TGGCCCACTCCGGAAATGGCGTCGCGAGGGGACGTTATTAATCTGTATGTCGCCTTTCCTGTTGCTTTCTTTTCCGGTCTCGGCGTCGCTGTATCGCTTCTCGATGACAATATAAGTTCTTTGGTGGGAGTTGCCATTTCCGCTTCTCTTCTACCACCGGCTGTGAACACAGGTATCATCTGGGTGGCTTACATCTTTACGCGTCATTCCAATGTCCTTTCGAGCGAAGAAATTGTAAGCGGTGCTAATCGAGAGTATGATGAATATTACAGTTACGATGATTATCGTCAAATGGGACGCATATCGATTGGTAAGAATGTACAGCCATTTGTCCCCTTGACCTGGCATTCAAAACGGAACAACTCACTTTTCAATGCTCTCTTTGTAATTTGAACAGGTATAACCATGGTAAACATTGTGTTAATCTGGATTTCCAGCATGATCATGTTTCGGATGAAAGAAGTTCTTCCTGTAGAAAAGAAGGTACGTCGAGTGAAAACAATGGCCGTGAACCGTGAAGTACTTTTGTGCATCTCATGTCACATTCCCGTTTCCCTCATCTTGTTTCAATAGGTCTTCTGGGAGGATTTGGGCGCGGCCAGGAAAATATATCAGAATAAAGCTGTGCTTCAACCATTTGGAGCATCGCGAAATCTCGCTGCTAGTGCAAACGAATGATGTCGCTGATCGTTTCCAAATCTCGGTTTGTTAACTTGTCCACAAGGCCGAAAAGTATGCGTTAAAAATGTCACTGTTCAAATAGTATCCATTGCTATTCTTTTTTTCATTCGGAAGCCTGCCGTTGTCGTCGTCTTGGCATATTGAATAAAGCAAGCTTGATGATTCGTAAGTATTTGCGTGACCTGTTCCTTCGTCGGGGAAGCGATATGAAGCTCAAGTCGTATTACGATCCACATTCTTAGGCCATATAGAGTATTGCTGGCAAAGTGAAGCGTATGCTCCTCATTCAAGCTCGCTCCGTTCATGCGTCTCAGCACTACGATGTTTTGGGGCGATACAAACGCGCAATATCTTGTATCAAACAGTCGGGTACAAGTCGTTGCAACAAGGATTCCTCTGTGATGTTTGTCTCCAGAGGACAACTGGTAATATCACGAATGAGCGTCGAACTGACATGATTGTATTCCGGTTTCCTTCCAAATACCGTGTCGGTATCGGCCAAGTCAACGGCCCGTACAAGAGCGGTCCCCATGAATTCAAGATTTGCAAATGTCGCTCGTCACGACCATCCTGCGACCAACTCCGGATACCTCGATAAAACAGTTGCACTCCTTGTTGTTTGGCAAATCTCCAAATGTATCCCTGGACGACTTGTCAAACGTAAGATAGTGAGTCTTTGCTTTCTCCTGACACTACATTACACACACCGTACATACCCTGAACTTGCACATTCGACGCTCCGACACCTTGCAGCATTTTTTCGAAGCAAAGCGGCTCGTTCTTCCGGAGACACCTGATATTGCTTCTTGGGGTTGACACCAATTACAGCAATGACTTGTCCGTACCGTTTCGACAAATACAAAAGCATGGCCAAATGCCCGCGATGCGGAGGATTGTAAGAACCCGCCAAGACGACTTTGATATTCTTTTCTTTGCTGTCGCTGGTAGGCCAAGGATAGCGAATGATACCAGGACGAAGAATGCTAGGAATGTGAACTAGCAAGGCCAGGCAAATGTACAATCCAACAAGGACGAGTAGCCGAGAAAGTATCCATACCAGCCATTCGAGCAATATAATTGTCATTCTGTTTGAGGCATTCAAATGAAGAGAAACGTATGAATGTTTTTCTTTCTTGATCTAGACTAGACCTAAGAATAAACACATTCACATCCTTTTTATGTTTGTCGATCTCATTCTTTTGTTGCGCGGACGGCGGACGGATACGGCTCGGGCAAACTACGGTAAGGTAACTAGTAACCTTATGTTGTGTCGGTCTGTCCGTTGTGCCACACATTCGCGCATCAATCAAAAGAAACATCCATTTTTTTTTCTTTTTCTATTATTTTCGCCCCAGCCAAGAAACCATGGCCACTGTGCGGCGTTCATTGGGATTCCAGCGCTACCTACTCAGTCTTCAATATCACGGATCCTCGTATTTGGGCTTTTCGTACCAAGGCAGTCATCAAGAAGACGCCAATGATCAGCGTTCTGTCGAAGGTTGTTTGCGTCACGCCTTGCATTCGTTGCTCTCATCGAGTCGCTGGGAAAATATCCAAGTCAGTAGTCGGACTGATCGGGGTGCACGCTCTCAAAAATACGTGTCATGTCGATATTCAGCACAAAACGAAAGACAGCTGGACGTGCGATCAAATTCATCGGGGACTCAATTTTTACTTGCAGCGACAAGAATATGAAGGACTCAAACTATTCAATAAAACGAAACGCCGACTCGGAGAACGAATCGATCGAAGAAACGAGTTGCGCATTCTACGAGTTTTAGAAGCCCCGGAAAAATGCCCAATCCTTGGGCCGCTCAAGACCGAACGCAACCTGCGTTTGTCGATTGGAATGCTCGTTTCAGTGCTACACAACGGACGTATGTGTACCGGATACTTCATTCGTATGGGGATACGGATTGGATGGTACCGTTTGAATGGGATCGGGCCTGGCGGATTCGTTCGGGAAATTCGTTGAACGTGCAAGCCATGCAACAAGCGGCCGATTTGCTAGTCGGTGAACATGATTTCTCGTCGTTTCGTGGAAAAGGGTGTCAAAGGAGTTCTCCTATTGTGAATCTCACTGCATTGCGAGTGAATTCATCTCGTGTGAGTGACTTTGAACAGTCACTGTTGGGTGCGGCCTGTTCTGCGGAGAATGACATTCAGCAAGATTACTCTACTAGTATTCCAGGTTCAAACTGTCAATTGGTCACGATATTGTTTCAAGGCAACTCCTTTGTCTATCGGCAGGTACGAAATCTGACGGGATGTTTGGTGGAAGTAGGTCGGGGTCGTATGAATCCCGATGATGTTCCAGCGCTACTCGAGGCCCGCAATCGCGCGCTAGCTCCACTAATGGCACCGGCGCATGGTTTATTTCTCGTGGATGTACAGCATCAAGGAATTCGAATATGATAGTATAGAATATGTAAGATTACAGTTGTATTTGGAAGGCATCAACATTAGAAAACAAGAAAAGCATAATCGGCTTGGTCTTGCAGTAAGGATTGAGCTCGTGAATCATTATATATACTCATGACCCACGATCCCATGACGAAACAAAAACCAAATGACCCTGGAAGCAATGACCCTTCATCCACTCTTTGAGATAGTCATAAATCGTACCCGGTACTCGATACTTAGTGTTTTGCGGCTAAGTGAGCGTGACGGTGACTGCGTCGACTCTCGACAATAATGTACTGTACATTTTCAGGACTTTGCACTTTTTCACCGTACTGGGACGGGGAAAGAGACATTTGAAGGGGAGGAAATTGAAACAACGAAAACGATGCCTGTTTTGGTTTTGGAATTCACGCAATCGACAATAAAGACCATGAAAGTTGGTGTGTATTGGTATTAATAATCTAGTTTGATCCTTTGCAGCACATTTCTATATCTCTTTCGACAGTAAAACAACAAGCACTTACTTAAGAATAGCATACAGTTTCGGTGAACGTTCGTGGGCATGGACCAGATCAAAAGCACGATCGTCTCGGGATTGTTTAACGTTGAAACGAAACGAACTAGTGCGAGTACGATGGACACTGTCGATACATCCGATGGTGAAGAAAGTAATCCAGAAGAGACGGTCGTCGAAGAAGGAGACGCAGGAGTCGACGTTACCGTCGACGAGAATCTTGCTGACTCGCTCGAGTCACTTAAAGTCAACTCGATGGATGAAAATCTCGAGAATGCCGAGAGCGGAGAGGACTTAGCGGCGGACCGTGACGACCAAATAGATGAACAGGTCTGTGATCAAATCAGTAAAGAAGAATATAGCTCAGATGAGGTTCGCGAGGACCAAAGTAATGGCCTGCAAGGAAGCGCCGAAGGTACAGAAGATGAACCGCTCCACACAACCGAGGAACGAACAGAACTGCCGGAAGAGCCAGTAAAGGAGATAGAGAATAACGCACCGTCTCCTTCGGAGGTGCCAGTGGGGAAAACGGAAACAAATGTCTCACCGGTCGAGACTTCCGACTCTGTTATGCCTTGCAATGATGAACAGGAGAGCTTGCCAATGCTCACATCGATCCTCTTTCGAGTGAGGAGCTCGAGCATGAAATCGCCAGTTTAGAGCCTACAGCCTCGGTTCCTTCAGTTTTACTTCCGATGAGCGATGTGGCGCCTCCCGTTGCGCGTCCGCACGTTCCTTCTACAGCCAAGACCTTCACGGCCCAGCATCGCATTCCTTCTCGTGCGGCCATCAAGGTGATCAAAGGAGAAATTCACAATGTATTGACGGTTCTTCGAGATCAGCGCTACGTGAGCAGATCAAGGTTTACGCAAGAAATCGTAGAAGACGACGAAGACTTGAATTCAACCTCGCACCCGGTTGTTCAAGCATTGCAAGATCTACATACACAAGTAACAGCGGCTGCTGATTTGGTGGCGACTCAGCTGGATCTTGTGATTGATGTAGACTACTTGGAACCTTTTGTCAGTGTATTGAACTGCCAGAAATTTCGGCAAGCGTCACCGGGAAAGCACTCGGGTCGCTGCACAAGTTTGTTCTCTATGGATTTGTGTCGCCGTCGTTGGCATCGATATCGTATCAGAACAACAAGGAACCACTCGGTGCTGTCATGCGCATTGCCGAAGCTCTTTTGAATTGTACATTCGAGGAGACGGCCACAGGTTTCATAGTCAATCAAGTCGATGCCGATGGGTCCGAGTCGGGCGGTGCTTCAAATCCGGGCTTGCGACCTGTCGGCAATCGAAGCCTCGCGCACCTGCGTCGTCGCAAGAATTTTGGCAAAGACGACGTGCTATTTGATGATGAACAGACTATTCTGCAGCTTTTGGATGTTGCAGCTTTGGTAGTACGAACATCCATGCAGGATGACGCAGTTCATCTTGTCCAGGCCAGTACTATTTCCAGACTACTCGACACGTGCCTGCATGTGAGTCACCGAGCGGACAAGGCAACTCCGCTCTTGAAGAGTGCTGCTTCTTCCGCCCTCTCGCAGATTGTTTTGCAGGTGTTTGCTGCTCCAGGGTACGAGCCTGTCATGCAGGCGCGTAAAGAAGTGATGGAGAAACTCGCTACTCTATTGAGTCCCAAGCATACGGAGGTTTTAGCAAATGGAGATGCAACTCCCACGAAGAAGGCCAAGGCTGCTGACCCGAAGCAAGGGCAAACACAGGAAATCATCTGGTCGTTACCAACGGACTGACATTGGTAAACATTGCCCTCGAAGCGTGTCGTGAGCCGTTGACGAGGGAAGAGATTCAAATCTTGCAGAACGACGTTTGTCGTTACTTACTGCAATGGGGTCATGCAAGCCATGACTTGTCACTTCTCTCGTTGACGTTACGTGTGATTTTCAATCTCTTTCAATCGATCCGAAACGAGCTCAAAGTACCGCTGGAAGTGTTCTTGACATCGATTCACATGAGAATCATCAACGACGATGCGTGTGTGCGACACTCACCGGAAGAACGAGAAGTGGCTCTCGAATCGCTTGTTGAATTCTGCCAGGAGCCTGACATGGTGCAGGATATCTATCTGAACTACGATTGTGACGTGGCCTGTAGCAATTTATACGAAGCAATAGTCACCGCACTAGGAAAGGCGGCTACGCCAGTCGGATGGGATGACGACGCAAATGCATCAGACGAAAGTAACGGCGATTACACAGAAAGCGAGGATGCTGATATGGCTTCAAAGCACATTGCTCATAATCCCTCAGAGGAGAGTCTAGCTAGCCGCAGGATTACCAAAAAGCCAAGTGCGACAGAGTCAGTACTCTCCAGTTTTCGAGATCCCACAGTCAATAACCAGGTGTCACCCGTCACACACCTGCACCGTTTATCCATGGAGGACTGCTATCCGTGCTAGAATCAATCGCGAAACGATGTACTGGGAAATCAGCTGCATTCAAAGAGTCTTCCAGGGCCGATAGTGGAATTTCTGAGGCTGAATCAACAAAGTCATGGGACCCCAGCGACGCGGGGCAGATCACAACCGAAGAGTTGCATGAAAGGAAGCGCCGGAAGCATGCATTGGTGAAGATTGCTCGTATGTTCAACTCTTCATCTTCGAGTACTGAGTGGTTGGAGCTTGCGGTCAAGGAAGGTGTTGTGGAGTCCAAGGAATCAGTTGAAGGTGTTGCTGAGATTCTGTTTACCGCATCGATGCTTGACAAGGCTAAAGTAGGCATCTATCTGAGCAAAGGACCCGATGATGCCTACCCGTTCAATGCTGCTGTTAGACAGGCGTTTGTTGGGAGGTACGACTTTTCAGAACTGACATTTGCCGCAGCGCTGCGCAAATTTTGTCCAAATTTCGTTTGCCAGGCGAAGCGCAATGCATTGACCGCATTATGGAGTCGTTCTCAAAGGAGCTCTATAGGCAGCAAGGCGAGTCGTCATTCTTCAAGAGCGCTGATGCTGTTTTCGTTTTGGCGTTTTCCACCATCATGCTCAATACTGATCTTCACAATCCAATGATAAAGCAAGAGAATCGGATGACGCTTGAGCAATTTATCAAAAATAATCGTGGCATCAATGACGGGGAAGATCTGCCGCAAGACTTCCTTGTGGAACTCTACGAACAAATAAAAAGTAAGCAAATCGAAGTGAGGAGGAATTGGGCGATATTATCAAGCAGCACGGTGAACAAGAGGATTTCCGCAAGGTCTGGGATAATATGATATCCAAAAGGGGAAGTAGCCTTGCCATTCTTTTCACAAGCAGGTGTTTCCCGTTCAACAAGCCAGGTTGCTGGATTCCACCACAAGGAGATGTTCATTGGCCTCGCAAAGCCAGCCATACAAGCATTTGCAGGGATATTCCAGCGATCCTGGGATGACAGCTTGATTGTTAAGGCACTCGGTGGCCTTCAAACAATCTGTCGCGTTGCAGCATACTTCGAATGCGGGTCTATCCTGGATGAGGTTTTGAATATTTTGCTTCCCATGGGTACGGATTATGTGATGAACGTTATCATCACGGATAGTTCCAATGAATCATGTGCAAACGATGATGACGAAGGGAATTAGATGGCAGCAGTCTTGTGCGTCCCATCCCATACGGGTTGCTTTGTTCGTACCGTGGCAAGGATGATGTTGACATAACTGGAAGTGCATATCACAGAGGACTACTTGCGCTGAATTGCGCTTTCCTCATTGTCCGAAAATACACTGCTCGAGTTACATCCGCTTGGCCGGCATACATAGAATGTATTTGCGCTCTCCGGGATGCACGTGCTCTACCTGGTGGGATGACCGATTTGGACGATTTCGCGGATAGTAATGGCAATGTTTTACCGCAATCTACTTTTGCGAAGACTTCGCAGCGTCGACTAAAGGAAGTTTACCTCGCTCACAGCGAGGAAGAGAAGGCCGCAAAGAACAAGGGCTGGCTTCGATCAATTTTTAGGAGAAATTCTAAAGACACAGACGAGCTGGAAGATCGCCTTGGAACGCCGGGCAAAGAAGTCAAGCTTTCAAAGATCGCGAAAGTTCTTCTGGAAGTAACAGAAGCTGCCGATGTCGAGGCTATTGTTCATCTTTCCTCGGGCCAAACAGGAGTGAAACGCAAGATACAATTGCAAATCGACTGTTTGGATGAATTTCCTTTCAAACATGATCCCGTTGGTGAGCAACACGCAATCTTTAGCATCGAATTGGCGACAAGAGCTCTTCTGTCGAACCGCGACCATGCACTCGAGTGGTTTATACCTTTCTTGAACAAGTTTGAAGTTGTTTTGAGTGCCGTGACTTCGACAAAGTACCTGCTCCGTTTGTGATCGAGAGGATTGTGGTCACGATTCTTCGTTGCTGTATACACTTATACGACATTGAGGAGGTAAGTGAACTGATTCTCAGATAACAACGACTTCGAAGTAAACCTGACACATTCTCTTTGTTTTAGACACGCGGCCAGCTGAAAGCTTCATTACATCTAGTAATGATGTCTTTGCCCAAAAATTTCATCAAGGTGATTGCCGACCGCATGGCTTGTGGTCTCGCCATTGTGTTACGGAATAGCTACTACTTATTTGACATGCCAAATGACTGGACATTTCTTGGTGATACCATGGACACGCTGGCACATTTCAGCAATTCCCGAGTCTTTGTTTTCGATGGAATAGCTTCTACTGTTGAATACGCACTTATGCAGGTGGATTCTCAGGAGCATAGCAATGTTGAAGAGCACCCTTCGTTGACGATGGACGCGGCACTCGAGTTTTCTAAAATTCTCATACGGTTCGTCCTTGCGTTTTATCAAGGTGATGTAGCCTTTTCAGTACCTGCACTTTTGTGTCTTGAAAAGGTCTATCGTCACATTGTCGAACTGGAGCTGAAACAAAGTGGCAAGGAAGTTGAAGATGCCACAAAAGCAGCGCCAAATGACGAGCTTTTTCAAAATATGGCTGTAGCAATTTATACAGTTTGCAGAGCTGCCGATGTTGAGCTATCCTCGGAAGGCGCCAAATGTTTTCGACGTGTGGTGATTCGAACCGATATAAATCAAATTACTGATGACAAGTGGGTTGACATCATGTATTTGATGGCGAACAAGCAACCCCAGTGACCGCCGACGTGAGTCGTGGTAATACATTTTCGTTGCTTGGTCAACTTGCTTCGCACGTTTTACCTCATCTGAGCCACGACAAGGATATTCGTGACGATTTGGTTGATATCGTGCAGCAGTTTGCTCAACTCGCGCGAGAAAACTTGCGACAGGGGCGCCGGGGTAAGGTCTCACCATTGTTCGAAAAGACACTACAGACCGTGACATATCTATCCAACTTGATGGTGACCGAAGAATGGAAGGGTGATGCTGAATTTAGTACATGGGCAAGTGAGATTTTACTTTCAGAACTTGAACGCGTCGGAGCAGCAGGAGCATCATTGCACAACCAAATTGCAACTAAACCCAAGCACGAAGCCAGCACCGATTGTCAGCAATGCACCAGCTGCCCCGCTGGTTTCCCCTCTGGTCGGTCGCGGCAGTCCTACTCAAACAGGTCGCAGCAGAGGGAACCCGTCTCCAAGAGGTTGCGGCGCTCCACCGCCAAATTTCAGGGGCGGACCACCTCCTCTTGTCCGCGGTGGTCCTCATCCAAACATGCAAACAGCTCGGGGTAATCCCGCTCGCGGCGGTCCTCCACCAAACATGCAAGCAGGCCGTGGCAGTCCTGTTCGCGGGCCCCTCCACCAAACTTCAGAGGCGCACCCGGTCGCAATCCTCCCCATGGAAGAGGCCCCATGAGAGCAGGGCCTCCTCCAAATGGACGAGGTCGAGCGGGACCGCCTCCGCCGCACGTTCGTGGCTCGCCGCAAGGACGAGGCGCTGGTCGAAGCGTTTTACCGCCTAACGTTTCGGATAGCCCGGAAGCAGTTGCGAGAGCAGCACCCTCGTTGCCAGAATCAGAAAATGTTCAAGTTGAAGCATCGTAGATAATAATCATCATAAGAATACAAGAGAAAAAAATCAAAAGCACTACAACGTTTAGTTTACTTGTAGATTGGCAAACCATCTACCTCATGCGTTGGCCTAAAGTGCGAGTTCTTTTCAAGATGTCTTAGATAGCCGAGCATTCCATGGTAATAGCCTCCTGAGACAAGGTGGTCGTCGATCATGTGAGGAACAACTTCAATGTCTTGGAACTGTTGGCACGAGATATATACGCTTTGCCACGAAGTTCCATCCCGGTAGAAATGAACACAATCACCTGGTGGGATTAGCGATTCATACTCTTCGCTGCTCGAATTTGCGAAAGCTTTTCGGGCCAGGCGTAATCGCTTTTAGCCTCTTTCCGGATTTTATCTTCAACCTTGGACCGCATACTACTTAACATGCCTTCGGTCCAATTTCCGAGCACTGAAAGTTTCGTTTTGATGACAGGTTCCAGTTGATTGACGTCGTCCAAACAAAGGCTCGTGAAATTGAATTGGATAACTCGCTGCCAAGCATCCACAATAGATCTTGCGGACATGCGGGGCACGCAATCAGCATCATTCACAACCGTTGTAATTCGATCTTTCATGGAAAGTGACAAATCAGGCGACAGTGACGCTGGACTTCCAAAACCGACAGCGAACGCTTCAAACTCTGGTAGATCGTTGAATTCAATTGCGGCAACCGATGCCGTGGCTCCACCGAGCGAATGCCCTATGAGATACAATTTGATCGGTACTTTATCATTCTTTTGAGCCTTTCGATGTTGCTGAAGGAGATCTTTCAAGTCTGCTTCGTATTTATTTTGATCCACTGCGCACTATTCCAGACACCCTCATGCACATATCCGCCGCGATAGGGAATGGCATGGAGAGCACTCGCCGACAGAAAATCGGCTTGTTGTTGCGAGCCACGAATGACCAAGGCAACCTCCAGCGCCGCAGGCGCTAAACCTGTTGGTGGCTCTTGTACCATCATATAATGCGCTGGTTGAAATAGCTCTGAATGCACTGAACAGTTTCGCAGACTCCACATACCAACATGGGAGACAGGATCGACTTGAAATTGTTCCACATAATCTTGAATGATTTTGCAATCTTTGGTATAAGCTAGCTGAGCCAGGTACAATCCGTCGGCCATTTGCAGTACCTCTGCTTTGGGAACCGGCGGTAAATATCGATGAACATGCCGTTTCCATACCGGATTCTTTCTTATTTCTTCGTCAATCATGTAGTAATACAGTTGCAGAGGATGAAAGTATTCCAATCCCAATTTGCCCAGCAAATGCTTCAACGTATCCTTCAACTTTTGCGTCGCACGAACAATGTTCTCCAATTCAATCGGATCCCCTTCGACATGATCCGGCGTTGCCAATGCAATGAGATCTTGTAAAAACAATTCCATATCCGTATTGGTCTCACCGAATCGAGCCAATATCTTGGCCAATTTCGCAATGAATTCATTCTGATCGGGATGTGCATTGTCGTGCAACTTTTGAAAAGGATCAGCAGCTTGTTGAGTAGCACTTCGTAGAGCAGCATTCATTAATAATTCGACGCCTGAAGGTCCATCATCGCCATCATCCTCGGCGACTTCGTCCTGTCGACCCATCGTGGCAAAAGCCTGAGAAACGGTGGCACCCACAATGGCGCTCAAATCTACTTGTTCTCCCGAATCCAAAGCTTGTTTGATTTGTCGTTTGGCATGTGGTGTATTCAATAGCGAACTCAGGTCCATTCCTTTTTTTCTTTTTTGGGGTTATTTCATCGTCATCATCGTCTTCATCATCCTCTTGATCGGCATCTTTGCCAACTAGATTTTCTTTCTCTTTTTTCTTTGGCTTCTTCCTCTACTTTTCTTTTCTTCTCTGCCGCATCACATGTTCTTCGCTTCCCAATATCGAATGCGGAGCCATGGTATCGATACAAGTTTCCTTACCATTTCGCCCCGTCGTGCATTCCAGTATAGTGCCATCGGCTTGTAGTTTCATGACGGTTCGATCGCGGGCCGTGGCGCCTGTCAAGAGGCACAGAAGAATTCCTAGAGTCTTTTCTATTTTCATCATTGTGATGGCATGAATTGAAGTATTCTCTTGATGCGGTGCAAGTGTTATAAAGATACTTCTTTGCTTGTCGCTTGTTGTTTCGCCTGTTTGTTATTGGCTTGTTTATGGCTTCTTTCTTGAATTTGGAGCGAACAAACAATTCCGCGATACCAGTCACGGGTCACCTGAGTCGTGATCGGTCTGTATGATCAATAGAGTACAACGGAATTCGGGCTTTCATTATGGGCTATATATTCCTTGCCCATCTCGATCGTCACCGGCCTACACGGAAAAATCTAGAGCGCCTTGAGTTTCGTTGAAGCTAAAACATGTCCCAGGGTGCCAAATAGATTGTCTTTTCTAAAATATATGTACAGCTAGACAAAATAGCAATTGCAGCATCCCTTCATTCATTCATTCTCCTACCGCTTCTCTTCTAGTGACATGTTTCTCCCAAAATTCATAAGCATCGATATAGACACTAGCGTGTGCTTCCAGAATGGGTTGCCAATTGTCATTCCGCGGATATCCACCTCCCATGCAAATCACCAGCGGAAGTTGGTTGCGCCGAGCAAAATCGTAAACCAGTTGATTGCGCCGTCGTACGCCCTCCAACGACAAATCCATGCGTCCCAGCCGATCTTCTTTCAGCACATCGACGCCCGCTTGAAACAATATCAAATCAAATGACTGTTGTTGTTCGAGTTGCTTCAGCCAGTACCGCAATGTAACCAAGTACGTATTGTCGGAACAATTGGGCGGCAATTCAATGTCCAGATCCGATGTTTGTTTCGCGGAAAAGTAATTGGCGGAACAGTGCATGGAGAATGTAAAGACATTTGAATTGTTTTGAAACAAGACGGCATTGCCATTGCCTTGATGGACATCCAGATCCAACAAGAGAATCCGCTGAATGTGTGGGTAACGTTGTAAGACAACATTCGCCGCCACTGCCATGTCCGAAAAGACACAAAAGCCTTCGCCACAATCGTAAAACGCGTGATGCGTTCCACCGGCCACATGGGCCGCCCAACTGGACGGGGATTCACACATGACAAGCTGCCGCTACCGTTCCACCCACGGAACTCTGGGCGCGTTGGACACTGGCCGGGCTCCAAGGAAAACCGACATTGCGCAATTCTTGGAGTGTCTGGTGGCCGTGGATAAAGTTATGAACGTATGTTGGTGCGTGTGTGGTGGTCAACTCTTCGATAGTGGCCAGTGGTGACACGAGGAACTGTAATCGATGTGTAGTCTCATCATCGTCAAAAGACGACAACAATTGCTGTTGAACGAGTTGTCGCACTTTTCTATATTTTTCCATGGGAAATCGATGATTGGGAGGTAAATTGACTTGATAGACGTCGTTGTAGTAAATATGAAAAGAGGGCGTAATTTGTTGTTTTGTTGCTTCTTGATCGTTTGGTAGGGATGGATTGGAGGAGAAATATGGAACGCGCCGTTGCCTAAATTGTGTCAAAGCGCGATTCCGGAGCAAGGCCGTCGTAGAAGACCGTAGAGACATTATCAGAAGACTGAATAGTTGTTTCATTGCTGCCAGAAGCGGCTTGCATTTTGGAGAATGAAACAATCATCATCATCATCCCATTTTTTTTTAGAGCCGGAAAGAGCATCGAGGTCGGAATGCGCTGGAATCACGACCTCTGGTCCAATCGTGACTCAGTCCTGCACCCCTAGATACCGCTACGAGCTCATGATGGTTATTCCATAGGCGACACGCACGTCAGAGGAGGGAACCAAAATTTCAACAAACGTCATGTTGACGTCGAGGCAAGTATCTTGAAGAATTCATCGCATCCGCTTTTTTTTTCTTTGCATCGCATCGACAAGAAAGGCTTGTAAAAGTCTATCAAGTTGTTCCTTTTCTTTTCTTCTTTTGATTCTATTAGTCTATCAACTGCAACTCTTATCATGCTTACTGTTCTGGCTCGCAATTTGCAACGGCAACAACCAGTTCTGAGAAAGGTAGGAAAACTTCGTTGACGGATGGTTGGATGATGAAAATGTCAGGAGATTGTTTGAATCGTTTGGGAGAAAAATAGGTTTCCCAGTTTCACGCCTTGCTTTGCATCAGTATTTTGAGCTCTATGAAACGCGAAGTCTTGCATGCAAAGTCAATCGCGATATCTCATTCTATTATTGTTCTTCTTCCTTGTCCTCTCGCACAGGCATGGCTTTCTTCTGCATCGTCACAGAACAATCTTTCGGATTTGATCATTAATGCCGTCGGCAAAGATCGCCTCGGGATTGTGTCGGATATTACGGGAATGGTCATTAGTGCCGGCGGCAATGTCGGTGACTCACAAGCGGCCAAATTGGGACCTCACTTTTCGCTCATGATGATGGTTTCCGTGCCCAAGGAACAATTGTTGAATCTGCAATCGATGCTCCAGTCCATGCCCGATATGAATGCGACGGTGTTTGAATCCAAACAAATCGATGGACCTGCGAAATTTACGCCGCAAATTGCTTGTAAGTTCTGCTATGTCTGTATATCATCTGTGTGCGCTTGTTTCTTTTTTTATCCATCCACATTCTGCTAACGAGCATCTTTTCGTTACACAGACTCGGCCTACTTTTCCTCGAAGGCGCGGACCACCCGGGCATTGTGCACAAAATCACGGCGACACTCGCCAAGGCAGGACTCTCGATTGATAAAATGGAAACGGATCAAGAGATTGCTCCCTACGGTGGTTCGATGCTGTTCAAAATGAGGGGTGTGGCCACGGCGGCGGCGCCCTTGTCGGCCGGATTTGATCCTCTCAAAATCAAAAGGAAATTGAAGAATTGGGGATACGCTCAATTGTGAAGTGACTTTGAACGATGTGGTGGATGATAGTTATGAGGGTTCGTTTTATGCGGGTTAACAATGAAGTGGTGTGCTTTGGAGCGATCAGAAATATTATACTCTGCGGAGCAGTCGTTCTTGCATATCTGTTTGCGTTTAACAATCCTTCCCTCTCTTTATCATAAGCTACCGCCGTTCTACAGTACTTCTTGGCTGCATGATAAGTAGTTAAAGTCCTTTCACGATAAAACTAAAACGTAGCACCGCACGACTCTAAATTTTATTCCTTGCTTATTCCAAGACCAAACGCCGCCCTATCGTCTAACACACTACAAAGTCAAGAGCCGATACAAGATATTCTTTTATTGTTATTGAATCTTGAATTTTACAAACGGCGACCACGTCGACCACTCTTACGACGAGTGCTGTCACTGGGAATGGGTGTTACGTCTTCAATACGTCCGATTTTCAGACCATTTCGGGCCAAGGCTCGGAGGGCGCTTTGAGCACCAGGTCCGGGAGATCGGCTCTTATTTCCGCCGGTCCCTCGGACCTTGATGTGTAGGGCAGTAATGCCCAATTCTTTGCATCGAGCCGCAACGTCTTGCGCGGCCAACATGGCAGCGTACGGACTGCTTTCATCACGATCAGCCTTCACTTTCATTCCTCCGGTAACACGGACCAAGGTTTCACGACCGGACAAGTCTGTGACGTGAACGAAAGTGTCGTTGAACGAGGCAAACAAGTGAGCCACACCGAAAACATCCTCGTTTTCGAGCAGCTTGATGCCGCCCATCATTTGGGTTTTTCCTTCACTGTGCGTTTCAAATAATTAATAAATGAAGAATGAGTTTGTGAGTCAATTCCTTGATACAAATGTTGAAAAGGAAAACTTTCCACACAATAATCACACAGTCTACAATTGCCCAGAGCTTGCTTTTCAAAGCCTTTCTCGTTGCCATTTATCATCACGATAGAATCACCGTCGAACGAGCGACCTTTGCCGCAAAACATGCAGAACGAACACGTATCACCCAACATACCTCTCCATTGTGTATTGTGTTTTGTAATTTGTTGATTAACCTCTTGCTCAAAACAATTTCAATCTGCAGCAGAGATGCATGCAGATGTTGTTCACGAAGGACAGGGGCGCACAAAAAAGTAGTAGAGCGGTAAACGGAATGAGCGGACGACGGACGACAGACGGTTGGAACAGGCAGGATCGCGCGAGTTCTGCGCGCCAGATAACAGAGTTTGCAAATAACGTTCGAGAACCGAGCATCATAATCATCAATAGTGAACCCATTTCAACCTGCTATATAAATTAATCGCATAGGCGGTATCGTGTATGGTGTGAAAAGTGCCCCATCGCACACCACAGAAACGCCATGTCCTATCGGCTTACCACGTCCTATCAATCATGACAAATTTGAGTACTTAGACTATCAGCGAAGGAATGCCATCGCCGGTGGTGCAAATGCTCACATTTCGTCGAGCACGTTGTTAGAAGATGCTTTGCATCCGTGCTTCGCGTTCCATCCAGTGCCCATCTTGACAGAAAAAGCGTCCACTTACATCATTATCATCCTTGTGAGAGTCAAGTACTTATCAACACAATTACTTATCAACAAACAACAAATCTTGAACGAATAGGGAAAATGGTGGCTACAGCGTTGAGGACATCTCCTCGATCTACCGAGGCGGAAGATCAATTCGATGACGGACAAGAGATTGACAAAGTATTCTGCCCTCCTGTTCGACGAATCTAGTCATGATCGACCACTCCAAGAATATCAACAGTAGTATATCGTCGCCAAAGGAACATCCCCAATTGCAGAGGTACCGTTCTGTTTTGGATGTAAAGCACATGTCGTTTGCAATGCGGAGCAAGTTCAAACGTTGATTCAGCTGGGTGCTTCCGGTCATACCCGAATTGCCCACAAAGGGCCATTCTCGTCGCCACGCCAAGTAACATTAAGCTGAAACGAAGTAACAACAAGAAGACATGGCCATCCTCGCCTAAACTGGCGGAAGAGCATGAGCTGATGATTGAATATTTCCAAGCGGCATCGAATCTGTCGACGGAAGAAGTGGAAATGACATTGATTCCGGACGATGACAACTATTACTTGACCATCACGCCAAGTACTGTGAAACAAAGTGATAGCAATGCGGAACCGACTACTTCGCTTCAATTCTTGTCGGAACAAGAAGTTTCACCCTCCAACGCTTGTTCAAAGCAGCGCTCAAACACGGGCACTGGTGAACGTGACGACGAGGATGAGCCTCGCGAAGCAAATGACACAATGGAAGACATTGATATTTTGGGCGATCACACAGAGGATGATGATATTGATCAATTGTTCGGTTTCAAAGAAGCATTGGAAGAAATACGAACTGTTGAAACAATTGAACTCGTTCATTGCGAAGCAAACGCTGGGTCGAACGAAGAATGTGAGTCGATGAAAGGCACATCAAATGTGAAAGTTCATATTGTTGAAGTTGCTGAGGATGGCAAGGATCTGAGCGTGCGTTCTTCGTTGGATGGATCTCTAAGCGACGGAAGCAGCTCAGAGGAGGGATGATTTCTATATCCCGGAATACAACGTACGGTAAGTACAAACTCTGCAAATGCTACAACGTTCTAGTAACTTTTCAAAACTAACGCGCTTGGATGCATTACCAGACGGGAAATCGCCACCAAGGCTCTGGGTGCCATGATGCTGCAAGGGTATTCGTTGAAAGAGGATATTTGCGACACTTGTGAAATGCCCCTGATGGACTTTGATAAGAAAATTACGTGTGTCGTATGTCCCATTTTGAAGCGACGAGCTGCGCTCGAGAAGCAGAATAGTAATGATGAAGACGATACCCACAATCATGCTCACGATGATACTTCGCCCAATGAATCATTGCAACAAGAAAAGAAGCACGCAACAAAGGAGATTAAGAAGGAGGCCCAGGAAGCAATGGATAAGGCCAGAGAAGTGCTTGACAAGGTCAGAGAGGCTCGTAACGAAAATTTGCTTGACCCCAAACCATCGAGGAGTCAAAACAGTCACTGTCAACTCGACCGGGTCGAGTCCGTCAGGTCTTACGATACTGCTGCTGAAGTCGCTAATCAAGAGCAATGGGAGTTACTACGATCGGAAGGGCGGTTAGCAAAGGCAAGGCGTTTATTAAAGGATGGAAGGAAACCGGACATTTGTGTGACGGAAAGGAATGCCATGGATTTCCGCTCATCACGAACGGTTCACGTGATGAGTGCATGGTATGCGCTGGAACCGGAACAGGAAATGACGGGATTTATTGCCAAAGTGAAGAAAACAAATCAAGCAAAAAAGGCTTCCCAGATCCCGAATATCACTTGAATAAGCCGAAAGTCAGTGATGTCCCATCTAATTCGCAGAAAGCGCAGGATGTTCAAAGCGAGTTCGAATCAAAGAGAAAGCTCGTTAGCAAAGAAGTCGGCAAGAGGCTTCTAAAAGGGTGGACACTTCTGGACAAGGCATGTCCATACTGCGTCATGCCTTTGATGACGAATAAGAAACAACTGGACGACATTTGCGTTCTATGTGGAGTGGTTGGAAAGAAGAAGGCGACAAACAATGAACATGTGAAGAAAATCGAACAGGACGAGAATAAGGACGCGCCATCGAAGCTGAAAAATCTTGACGGCACGAATCAAAGACGATCTGATAACGAAGCAGGAAGTGCAGTACGGGCTGTCATCTCAATGAAAAATCCTTCCAGAAGCGACCCTCCGGAGAAACACGAAGGCTCTTTTGCATCCCCTTCATTCCCCTCCAGAAGGTCTATTTTGATTCCTGACCACGAAAAGAATCGGGCGAGAAAAGTCGGGACCCACAAGCATCTATTGGAGCTTCTTTCGCTCGAAAGGATAGACGGGAACCAGAAGAGCAAAACCTTCGTTTTTCAAGAAAGATGAGGCATGGAAGAATGAAAACGGCGACCAAGTTAGCCCTTCCGCGCGTGCAGTAGGATCACCGAAGCAAACGGGTGTTTTAACTCTCGAGATTCCTACCACTTTTGACTTTGGCGACGAAGAAAGCCTTAGAGACCTAATCGAGGCAGCAAAGACAGCACCGGATTTTGAAGAATGTTCTCTGTTAGGAGTAAGGAGACCTCAGCCTTCGCCGGGAATGGAACATGCGAAACTGCCCGGTGTTCATTCACCACGCAGCATGTATTCTCGCCTATCCGGCCCTCGTCCTCCAATCACCCTGAAACAGCTCCGCGTCCTAAGGGAAGCGGGCTCATTTACTGCTCTTCGAAGGATAACATTTCGGTATCCGCTTTCAATGATAGCCCTTCCAGTAAAGCAGACAGGTTTCGTGGACGCCAGGATGATAAGTTTCAGTTCAATGGACAGCAAAACGCAAATCCTTCATCCAGCAAAAACATGAAAAACAGCAAAAGAGTTTCTGGCCTCCCCGTTCAACTAGATCAGTCGGATCTGGCTTACGTGACGACGCCATTGCTATACACGATCTATCGCTATCGTTTGAAGAGCTTAAAGGATATGAGAGTGGCGTTGTGTCATTGGAATCTGAAGCGCTGGACGCTTTGATGGGCCGTATTGAAGACACTAAGCACAAGCTTCAAAAGGAAACTGTCACATGGACAGCGAATTACGTGAGTTGATTGATGGTCTAGCAAGAACTGCATACGATATGGAAATGATCGAGCGTTCCGAAAACTAATGTTAAGTGATGAATGTTCAATAGCAAAGTAAACAAAATGATTACATGTCAAGCACAATGAACCCTTCTTTTAAAATTAGTACGTCATTACCATTTTATTGTTGCCAAATAAACATACCAGGGAGCTTTTACGCGTATCCATCAATCTGCTTACTTAGATACGACATCACCTCGTCCATTGGAATCCGAACCTGTTCCGTGGTGTCACGATCGCGGATTGTTACTGCGTTATCTTTCTCAATTGTTTCGAAATCTACTGTAATGCAGAACGGAGTGCCCACTTCGTCCGCACGGCGGTATCGTCGTCCGATGGCACCACTAGCATCCCATTGACAGTTCCACCGAACACGGAGCTTGTCGAATAGCTCACGCGCCACCGTAACCAAAGCCTCTTTATTCTTTACGAGCGGAAGGACGGCAACTTTAATGGGCGCAACCTTCGGGTCGAATTTAAGCAAACTACGCTTTTCTCCGCCCACCTCATCCTCTGCGTAAGCCGAGCAAATTAAGGCTAACATCAATCGATCCACACCCAACGATGGCTCGATGCAGTGAGGAGTGTACTTTTCCTTCGTCTGCTCGTCGAAATAGTCCAGACCTTTTCAGTTCATAAGTTGTAAGAACACCAGAAGAAACAACACAAGCGAACACTAACCATCTATGCAAACTTACTTTTCCGGAACCCTCGGTATGCTGGGTCAAGTCGTAGTTACCACGAGCTGCAATTCCCATGAGCTCCTGCTCGCCGAAGGGGAACTTGAATGTGATATCAGTACAAGCCTGGGCATAATGAGCCAGCTTATCGCCCTTGTGAACATCCCAACCCATCAAATCTTCCCTCAAACCTATAGACAAAAGAAAGTCTCTCGAATCGTCCATCCACTTTTGATGAAAGTCTGGCCACACATCATCTCCCGGCGGAATAAAGTATTCAACTTCCATCTGTTCGAATTCGCGACTGCGGAAAATAAAGTTCCGAGGAGTAATTTCGTTACGGAATGCCTTTCCAATTTGTGCGATACCAAACGGAATCTTTTGTCGACTGGTCGTGAGGACATTTTGAAGTTCAAAAGATGCCCTGCGCCGTTTCCGGACGCAAATACGCCGTCGAGGACTCGTCCGACAACGCTCCAACTTGCGTCTGGAACATTAAATTGAAAGCACGCGGCATGGTGAGTGTCGGCTTACCCGAAGCAGGTGAAGGAATTTGCTTCATTTCCTCTTCGGTCGCTTCGTTCACTTCTTTGAACGAAAAGGCCTGAATCGCTTCACCAGCCCTGTCATTTGCTTTGAGAAGATCCTTGGCTTGCTTTTTTGCATCTTTTACCATTTGCTCGTCGTTATTTTCCTGGACACACATAACCTAGAATCTCGTTTTGCTCATTGTCGGCCAAGACGGGTGAAAAGAAAAGTTGGTCGGCTCGGAATCGTAATTTCGTTTCTTTGCAGTCGACCATTGGATCCGAAAATCCATCGACATGACCTGAAAGAACAGAGAAAAGAATCAGTTTTAAGTAGTTCATGATGTATTCGAAGCCTCCAATAATATTAGTTTACCACTCGACTTCCACGTCGCCGGATTGTGAATGATACTGCTGTCCAAACCAACGACGTCTTCTCGACTCGTCACAAAGAACCTCCACCAGGCATCTTTTACATTCTTTTGAGTTCACATCCCAGCGGACCGTAATCATAGAATCCAGCATATCCATTGTAAATTTCCGAAGAGGAAAGATGATTCCTCGGCGCTTGCAAAGGATACAATCTCCTCCATATTGTAATTGACGGGCAACTCTTTGACCAACGGCGTTGTCGTTCCTTCTTCTGTGGTCGCTGAGCTTAGGGGCGCAAATATCCCTTCGAGCTACGAGCGACAAACCCCAAGGAAGATCGAGTGAGCAACGAAAGGAGCATGATGAGACTCCTTTGGCAAAGGCTGGCATGCATCGCGTCAAAAAGAAAGGAAAACGAAAGAGAATAGGAGAAGTTTGCGGCTTTTTCTAGAACGAGTCAAACGAAACTGTTTTTCTTTAGATAGTTTGTTCGAAAGTCTCTTCAAGTACAACGAAGCAACGATCTACGTTTGCTGATAACAGATGATTGCAGATATATCAGTCCTTTTCTGCCGTCCAACAAGCACATCAAAAATCTCTGCCACTGACGCATCGTTGTTTTTCCGGTGTTCAACGAGACGTTGTGTGACATCGGGTGAAGTATGAGTTGAGGGACAAAGACAGACCGCTTACCGCAGCGCGTACCGAATGTATGCTACGTACGTTACTACGGAGAATGGTCTCTCCGTCATCCGGCCTCATTCAATTCTTTTGGATGCCCATCGGCACGAAAACAGAAAGCCGCAAAACACACAAAAACACATCACAACCTCCACTTTGTTGTTTCGCTTTACTGTTTATAATTCTTTCGCACTTGATGAAACCAGGGACCACCAAAGATATCAATAGCCATGAACGGTGCGCTCCGTTCTCCGCATCTCAGCTAATAGCTTGCATGGCTTCCGAGAGCGATATTCTGGATCTTGTAATGACGGATCCAGCGTCGGAGGAGGAACAATCATCGTTCGCCTTGCTAGTCGAACAGTTTTACGATTCAGGATTCGGTCCATCGAAACGATACTTGCGCTCCCTCGTTCGAAGTTATATTCGCAAAATTGGTGAACAGAACGTGCAATCGGAAGAACTCTTGAGTTTGCTCCTTCGAATACTCCAACAAAAGATCAAGACATTCCAAATTCGAATCAGTCCTGTTACGTGAGTTTCTCCATCTCCCCGGAGGAACAACTCTCTGTCCGGATATTCCCTATCACAACGATGTAGCACTGCGCATTTGGGAAGCTGGAGCGACACTGGCGGAATATTTGTTGCAACATCCAAAATGGGTGGCCCATCGAAGAGTGGTGGAGCTGGGAGCTGGTGTAGGATTGACCAGTTTGGTCGTTGCCACTACTTGTCAAGCGGCACACGTGTATTGTACAGATTTTACAGAAGTTTGCTTGCAAAATATGCAGCTCAATATCGACGTGAATGAAGCATTACTGAAGCGACGAAATGCAAACGTCGAGTGCGGATATCTGGAATGGGAAGCGTTTGGCGACTTTTCCGAACAGTCCGACCCGCGACTGCAAGAAAGCTGCGAAGGGATAGAACAAGCTGATATACTGATTGCCGCCGATGTCATCTACGATGTGAGTGCTATCCCCGCTCTTGTCAAGACATTCAAACGATTTATGCTAGGAATACATAAGCAAGATCAGAAAGACATTCTTTTGGCATCAATCATGAGGAGGCGGGAGACATTTGCGATTCTACAGGAAGAATTGAAGAAAGAAGGAATAGTTTGCAGACTGGAAGCGGACGGGAATCATTGTGCCGCGCCGCCGATTGTTTTTCCAATGAACTTTGTGCAACCTCGAAAAGATGTAAATATTTTCGCACTGAGCATGGCAAACGTTGAGTAACAACACGGTTGCTAGGCGATGCTTGCCTGATTGATCAAGCAATAGAGTGATGTCGTTGCATTCGTTTATATCACTCTACACTGTTTGGAAGACGCAACATCATCGCGCGGACAACCGAGTCCATACAATTTCACAAGCAGCAAGATCAACAGCTGTTGCGTCAGACTTGGTTGTTACATAGCTGAATCATTTCTGTGCCCATGTGCTGTCGTCTGAATCATCATCTTAGACTCCTGACCAATCATGACTGACTCACGACCCAGATCGTAGATATTGGTCAAACGTGGAACGTGGAGAAAAGCGTTCGGTCAGTCGGTCCGCACGACGTCGGGGTGCAAAGAAAATGAATGGTGACCGGCACACTCTCCCTACTTTTTCAAAGCCAGTGACAGTCCGAAAAGAAATATGTTACCGGCACCTGACTCAGGAACCCCGAACACCGACACATTAAACAGCACTGTAAAATAGCAAGTACACTGTAGTATCGAAATTGGAGGCCACGGCGCGAAATATGGACGTGTTATTTTCGTCGAACTGAACACGTCACAGTAATATGTGCGAAAACAGCTTGCAGAGAACAGAGAACACAGCACAGCTGCAAAATGTGACCTATAATGCGTGACGCAGGCAAAACCGGGCGCGCTTCCTCGTAACATTGAGTCAGCCACGAAATGCCGACAGAGTCAGCGTTCCGCCGAGGCGAAATAACCATGACAACCTATCGGCACTTTGCGCCACAATCCACAGCAACCATGCAAGATTTACAAGGACTCGCAAGCAGATTACGAGAAAGGCGATCGACCAATCCTGGCCTGACGATAGTCATTACTGGCGCCAGCAGGTAGGTTTGTTTGCTCGCAAAAGATCGAGAATCCAAGCGGTGAGAAGACTAACAACAAATTTGAACGCCTTTGCAGTGGAATCGGACTTGATGCGGCGAAGCTCCTTGCTATCATGAACCCCATACACCGAATTGTTCTTGTTTGTAGGACATTGGAAAAGCAAAGGCCGCGAAAGAGGCAATGGCATCGGTTGTTTCAGATGCGAGCAAGTACAGTTGCAATTGGATCCCACTCGAATGCGATCATTGTTCCTTTGATAGTATCCACAATTTCAATCAAGAATTAAGACGGAAACTGGACGAAACCTATCATCCGAGCAAATGGGTTTTCAACGGAATAGATGTACTCTGCTTGAATGCTGCTGTGCTTCAACCACCAGAATCAGTTCCTGAATTTACGGAAGATGGCATTGAAGCAACATACCAGACAAACCACTTGGCACCGTTTCTGATATCAAATTTAACAAATGATTTGATGAATCCTGGCGGTCGAATAATTTTATCCACAAGCGGGCTTCACACGAGTTGCACGCTGGATATGAAAGGCATTGTAGACCCAACAACTGGACAGATACAGAAAGGCTTCGCGATGATGGATGGTTCCGAGTTTCATTACAAAAGGCATATTCACTATCAAAGCTGTGCAATGTTGCGATATGCCGCGAACTGAATGAAAAACTTAAGAGTTCAGGTGTGATTGCCACATGCTTTTCACCAGGTCTCATGACCATGTCTGGACTATTCCGAAACCAGCCGGACGGCGTGGAACAAATAATCGCTGTTCACAATGCGGATGCCATTCGCCGACAAAAAACAGTTTTATGGGGTGCAGGAGCTTTGGTGTTCATGGTGATTTCCGACGAAGCAGGAAGAGAAGGTGGCCTTTACTGGAGAGATGCAGAGTCGTTTGCCGCTTCCAATGCTGTGTATGGTGAAGAATTCTGTCCAGCGCCAATTACGGACGAGATCGTTGAGCCAGATCAAAGGACAAGGCTCTGGAATGTGTCGTGTGAATTGATTGGCATTCCACCCAATTACATCGGTAAGTCTTGTTCATCTCACAATGAAAGTTACCAAGTAATAGGATGACACGCGGTTGTACATAAAAGAAAAGAAACGTGAATCCAATTGTCGATCACAATAAAACATAGACGAAATTTTCATGTATTCAAAAAATGATTTTTATACCACTCTACAAACTACAAACGACGTTTAACCGAAACGAGCCAGCGCAGCCGACGCCATGAGCTCGCGCTTGTGCTTATTGACGCATTCGGTACTGCAGTAGGAATAAGTAAGACGCTGAAACATTTGACTTTTCTTTCGGCAAACGGTCTGACAAAAGTCGCAAACGTTTGATCCTCCTTTTTCGGAGCTAATCCATCCCGCACACGTTTCGCTTCCTCACCCTCCTTTTGCCTAGCTTCCTCCTCTTTCCGAGCTTGTTCCGCCTGCGCTGCCTGAGCAGTCTCTTTCGCTTGCTTTTCCTTTCGACGAGCCTTTTGCGCCTTCGTTTTTCCGCTTCCTTTTCCTTGCGCGAATTCAAGTCGTCTTCTGTCAACGGGGTCCGACTTTGGCTCCCGCATCCCATGAACAAAACTCTTCGCCCAACGACGCACGGCATCTGCGAAAGGCATCTCTGACTCTGTCATGGGAGGATAAATAGTAGGGTACTCGATTCCGCTTGTCCAGCTTGCAAGGATTCGCTTTACCCTTTTCGAGTAACAACATGACACAAGATGATGCAGTAAGTGCTTCCGATTTCGCAGCATAGTGTAGCGGTGTCATGAGGTCTTCACCAGCAACGCCATTCACGTCCCCGCAATCCGATTCGAACAGCTCTTCCAACAAATCAATATTTCCATCGCGGGCAGCTTCATGTAATGGGGTTAGCTCAATGATCTCAGCTTCCGGTGACGTATTGGCACTTTTCCTCTCGTCCATGTGAGCAACTGTTTGATCTACAATGTGTTCATCCAAATCCGAGTTTGGGCTCACTGGCCAGTCATTCGTCACCAGCGACGGAGCGTCCTCTACTACTACTACTCGCGTCAAAATGGCATGTATCAAGGATACCGCTTCAAAGCTTGGCCGTCCCATATCCAGTGGCACTCTCCGAATGCGACTATCGTCGCCATGAAGCGATTCCACCAAAAGTTGTCGTCGCATTGTTTTCGGACACGAGATAAAAATCAAAGCAGCCGTTTTCAAATACTCGTTCCACTCTCTCATGGTATTCGCAATATCCTTTTGCAACTGCATTTCTCCATGCCGCCGCAATTGCGCCCCATGGATTTGGGCGCCGCCCCGCATTGTCCTGGGACGATTGTGCCTTGCCCTGTCCCCGGCGGACGGTGTATCGCTGACTGGTGGTATGCACGACACACGTGTTTCCTTGAAAGACGGCACCCGCGAAACGGCCGGAACGAAGTGCGAACACGACGACTGGTTTCTGCTGCAATTGAGCAGCGAGTGAATAAATAGCTTGCGGTTCGTCTTTGGAAAAAGAATCATGGGAACTCGCAACTGTTTGTTGTTGGAAAGAGACAAACACTCACACGCAAGTGACTCATAGTGCTTTTGAATGAGTTGTTCGCGTTGTCGTTGATTCATTTCAAGCTTGGTCCGTTTCTTCTTTTGCGGCTTGGGTCGTTCTTTGTGTATACCAGTAGTGTCTTCTGCAACGAGGCGAGGAGGCGGCACATTGTTATCGAGTGAGTCTGCTTTAGCATTGTTTTCGGGTTCCTCTGCTGCAGACGACGACGACGACGACGAAGAAGACGACTCGAATCGGACTCGGCACGATCCTCGTCGGAAGAGGAATCCGCGTATCGGCTCTTGTTGCGTGTTGTCGACACATCACTGACTTGCGCAATCTCCAGAGCCTGCTTTAGCAATAATTGGCATTCGCCCGTGTGAATCGCCAGTATCTCCTGCTCTTGCATTTTCTAAAATGAATATGCGTCAGCTTTATGCGTGCCGTTTTACGTTTTGATGAATGAATCAAACAAACAATAATGCATAAGTCTTGTTGCTTGCAATGCGCTTTTGATGTGCGTGTCTCGACAGCGACGGAACAACGAGGAAGTTCGCGTGCAAAAAAGTTCAGGCTAACGTAAGTCGTCTGAGGTTCAGGTTCGGAAAGGTACGGTAGTACGGTATCGTTGTTTGTATAATGTACAAGCAGTCGGTAGTCGGTACGGTACTTCGCGCGCGCGCGCACGTACTGCAGCGATTGGTCTGTCCGGCAGTCCTTCACAATCGTTTACCGATTTACTAAAACGCGCCATCGTCCGGCTTGAGCCGACTGTTGTGTGTAACTCTTGAACGCGTTGCTTTCCTAATTTCCTTTTGCTGTTTGTAAAGAAATAAATAAAAATCAACAATGGTATGTAGGAAAAGAAAACAAATTAAATAGTCGAGAAGAATAATCTGCATCTGCGTGCGTTGCGCTCAAGGGAAGGAATATTGCGGACGGAGGAAACCTCTTCCTCGCCGTCAAATCTCCTCCTTGCTGCTGCAACAATGCACCATCTTTATTATTCAATCGCAAAAATCATTCAACATTTCACGCAAATCACTCATCCTTTATTTTTCTCCCAGGGTGTCCGTACCAAAACTGTAAAGCGATCGGCTCGTACGATTGTCGAAAAGTACTACACGCGCTTGACGCTGGACTTTCACTCCAACAAGCGCATTGTCGATGATGTGGCCATCTTGCCCTCCAAGCGCATGCGCAACAAGATTGCTGGTTACACTACCCATTTGATGCGCCGAATTGCCAAGGGACCCGTCCGTGGTATCTCCTTGAAATTGCAAGAAGAAGAGCGAGAGCGACGATTGGATTTCGTGCCCGAGGTTTCGGCGTTGGAGGCCGAGACCATCCAGATTGATCCGGATACCAGAGATATGTTGGAGAGTTTGGGATTTGGAAGCTTGAATGGAGTTGCTGTCAACCAATCGAGCCGTGACTGAATTTATATAAAAGAATAAAAGTATTTCTCGACTCACTCAATGGATGATTGGTGTTTGTTTGTGAAGATGCTTTCGCTTTTCGACTTTGTGACATGGATCAATGAAACGAGAGAGGCAATTTTCTGAACAGAATTGAGTGCTGTATTGATGAATATTATTATTTAAAAGTTTTTTGTAGAGTGCAACCACCATCCTCATCATCAACAATCTAGGACGCAAACTTTCCTCCCGCATAGACGACCATCTCTTCAACATACAGTTGAAACCAGCTCGTAGTGGGGTACCGGGCCCATTTCAAATCACTTGATCCCAACTCCCATCCGCCCAGCTGCACGCCCTTGAGGTGATGTGGGTACCGGGCAATGGCATGCAGTCCGAGCGACGACAGATGCAAGTCTTCCGAGTACCGTGTAAACGTGACGATAAAGTCGGGAATCTTGTCCACTTTTTCGCAAGTCTCGTCCTCTCGCATTTGACAAGCCGTTAACTGATAGGCTTCGTCGACGAACGCCTCCGGATCGCGATCGAAGCGCTCGTATTCACACGTTTGAGAAGGATCCGAACGACACGATGGCGAGCAATCCAGAGTCCACGTTTCAAACTGAACTTGGGGTGAGTGCAGTGAACTGTAGAGAGGCGTAGAGTGGCAGGCTCCAGTCAGATAATGAATCGAAAACGGTGTTTGGTCCGCATTGGGGACTTTCAATGCCGCCTTTAGGATAGCTTTATTCACGTGAATCGGACCTGACTGATGGAACCGGCCCAAATAGAGAACAGCGAGTAAGTTGGGAATCACCAAGAGGAGAATCGCTGATTGTCGCATGGAGCGCGACCCGAAGTCGACGACCAGTTGCTGAATGTACGGAGCCGAGAGCAAACATACAAGCGGCAAGACGGGGTGTATGTAGCGGAACTCTTTGTGATCGTTCAGTGACATGATTGCGAGATAGGATAGCATGATGATCCACAGACTTTTATAGCCATACGTTGTCTCGCATCAGCATTCTGTGCCATGACACGATGAGCTTCCAGAGAACGGAGACGCTCTTCGACTTCCAGCTTTTCGCGCTCTAGTTCTTCATGGAGCTTTTCAAGTTCTTTCAGTGCATCCATCTTATTTTCGTCCAAAGTCAAAGGCTCAACCATAGTAGAAGCAGTTGTGCGTTGCAATGTTGCGCTCGGAGCAGGGCGAGCGCTGGGTACATTGGCCTTCATGAAGAGTATCATGGGCAGCAAAAGACCTGCGACAACCGGTAGACCCACAGTGAAATACCAATGGGACGGATGCGAACCATACAGTCTCGCGTGATCCAAAATGACATTGAAATGAAAGTTGCCCAGAAATGGAATGGTCCAGAAACCGTAAAACAAGCGATCAATCACCAGACCAGCAAACAATCCCATTGCTCCCCAAAGAGCACAAGGCACAAATAGATAGTAGATTTTGGCGTTCCATGCCTCTTGTTGAAGCGCCAAGAGCAGTCCGAGCGGAACAAAGGCCGCTAACGATGTGAAGCGAATCGCAACGGAAAGTCCTCCCAAAAGAAAGCAATCGACGACCGCCTCATGAATCCTTCCGACTTTTTCCAAACAATTCCGGGCAAGTCAATGCCACGGCGACACTGAGTAGCATTGTTTCTTGGCTGTTGGCAAACGTTCTCACCAACGAATAAGCTTGAAACCACGAAATCAAACTCGCCAGCAATGCCCAGTTGTTTCCCCACAGCCACACGCCGGAATAAGCAATGGCCCAATCCGTTGGCGCCGCGACGAGTATAGCATTCCAAATCATTGGTCCGCGAGAGATCCACCAGTTGCTTTGAATGTGAAGCAGTTTGAGGATTTGATAAAACACAACTGTGGGAAGGACCGAGACAAAGCTACGCGCTGGACCCCATAAGCTGGTGTCAATCAAGTTGGACACGTGTTCGTTGGACGCACGACGCGTCCATTCCCAAGTCCAAGCACACGTCTGTCCTGGCTGAAACACGGTGCAATACGCAGGTTCGACGGTCTGCCAGAACTCGTCAGGATCGAAATAGCTTTGTACGAGAAAGACGTTCATGCAGCGGAAGAAGCACAAGAACAGAAATAGCTGCCACCCAGGTAAACCTGACGGCTTGGCTGATGTATCTGTCATCTGTGAATGGTATTCTTTTCTTTATTATTATTATTGAGAGGACAAGGCTTCAAAATATTTTGTGATAGTTTCTGCTTGCTTGCTTTGTTCTCGCATTGCTTTTGTTTTGTTGCTTGACATTATTTTCGGCTTGCAGTCGTCCAACAAACGTTAATCAAACCGTTTCGGTTACGGGATTCGTGCTGTCCTGAAGAAAGTACGATGGGTACCGGTACGTCAGTTTTTCATTTATGGTGAACGAGAGCCGTTCGCAGCAGCAAAGATTAGGCTTCTCAACCGAAAAGGACTATAATTCTAGACATGCTTTCCAATGAAACGCCATAGTATGAAAAGCAAAATGACAATATACGTAGCGAGCATCTTAGTCTTTAGCAGCTCAGTGAATAATACATCTATGAAGAATGACTCGAATGGAAACGATACATGTCTTTTCGGAACGAGCTGTCGAGACGGACGCCAAACATTCCGTTCAAGACCACCATTTCATCGATACTCAAATCAAGCCATCGTTGGACGTGATAGTCGGAACCTGCTCGGGTAGGCTTTTGACTTCTTTTTCTTGGGAACCTTTTGGCACGGCCATTCATACGTTGCAAGTAGCGATCTTCTGTGACAAAACCTTCCAGAAAGTCAAAGTACATGGCACCTGTTTTGGTTCCTGTCGGCTCAATGGCAGTTGCAGGGTCATCTCGCACTTCAGTAACAATGCCGGGGTGACTTGGCTTCGACGGCAAGTCTTCAATAGTATCCTTGTCGTTTACGAGTGCCTTCGAGACATCGACGTGATCGACATTCTTCGTGTTCCTAAAAGCTTTTCTCTCGGCGGCTCTCTTGATCGTTTCGGGATCTTCTGGAGTAAGACCTTCAAAGTAGTCAAAGTCCGGAGCAAAGCGAGTTGAAACTTTTGTCAATCCAAGGAGTGCCTCGTCGACTGCGCTTTCCTGCTCTTCGGTCCTCATCGGTCGAACAAGACGAGGAGCTGCAAAGTCGTTGCTGGTGGGAACATCTTGGCGTTGGACCCTGACCCGTTCGAATACTCCTCTTGGACGCCTTGTTTCCGAGCGATCGAAGAGCGTGTCACTCCCCAGATTGGCATCATTTCTTCAGTCAATCCTGTGTTTCGAACAGTGTCAATAGACAGATTGGACGCATCATTCTCATCGTTTTCAGCAAGACTTATCACGTACTTCGATGCCGCGCCATAATTAAAATTCGTTACCGAAGGACTGCCTCTGTTGTTTGTTCAGTGATGTCATGGACAGTGTCGGCCGTTGAATCACATTGACTTGAATCATTGCCATCCTGATTGTCATTATGCGCAACAGCAGGCTCGACCTCTTGAATCCTTGATTCAAAAGACGGAAGATCGATGTCACTCAGCACTGGATTGCCGCGCAGATCGAATCGGAAAAGGGCATCGCGATTCACCTGATTACGTGTCACCCAATGAAAACCCTCAACGACCTCTTTTACACGACCAATCACATCGTGACCCGAAAACCTCCAATACATGACGATAAAATGAATGATCACCACGGTAGAAGTGACTTGGATCAAGCGAACGATCACCCGCAACACTCTGCTATTCGCTTTCGTATCCGGGGACAGTTGCATTGTGTCGAAAAACATGTCGAGATCATCAGCGGAGTCAACTTTATCCGGCGCACCTTTCTTCTGCGAGGTTTGAGGTGGAGAATTCGCCGCCCGAGCCGTCAAAGTCAAAGGGCCTTTGGCCTTGGTTGCGCGCACGACAGACTTCTCGGTCTTGTTCTTCTTCGTTTTGCATTCGGGTGCAGGAGGCGCTGGCAACGCCAGCATTTGCTTCTTCATTGACGCTGGAAGCGGCCGTGCTTTGAAACACGCTTTTGACGAATTTTCTTTTCTTCTTCCAATTTCTTCTCCGCTTGTCTCTGCTTGAACGCATGGTGACGCTCCATGCAATTCAATTGAAATGACTTGGCCGAAGAACTAGAGTCAGTGACTAAATCGCGTTCCTTCATTTTCGGTTGACGGTTCTTGTCCTCCTTCACGTGAAACTCCACACGCATAGTCTTTACCTCGAATTCCACACATACCTTTTCCACGTTACCCGAGCTCGTACGGGCGGATCGATAGTCGGCCGTCGGATTATTATTACTTTTCGTTCTTGGTTGCGATGGTCGAGGATGCGCGATGGTCTCGCACTTGTCGTCGTCTTGGGAACCAGTTGCAGTGACTTTGGGATTGGCCGAGCTTTGAATCGGAATGATTCGCATTCCTTCAAATCCATTTCTTCCTTGGACTTTGGTACCTCCACCTGTCGCGTGCGTGTCGTGGAATGAAAGTGAAACGGTTGGGGAGTGGTGGCGGGCGCCGGCTTGGTTTCAAATGCGGTTTCTCAAAGCGCGGCGGATCTCTGGCTTTGAACGGCTTTGCCTTGATTTCTTCCATTTCTTCTTCTTCCTGCTCTTGAGTACTCTTGGGCAGCGGCCGATGTTTCACTTCGTGAAATTTGGGAGACTCGGGCTCTGTTTTGCCGGTCCATCGCATCGACGAAGTCTCGGACGACGACTCGCGCAATTTGCTTTTCAAGACTTCCACACTATTGGCCAGCGTCACATCCCATTTTTCTCCTTTCTTGGAGGATGACTGTTCTTTCGAAGCCTTGTAGTCTTCCCAATACGAATCGGTCGACGAGTCGCAAAAGTCCTGCTCTAGATTTCGTTTCAAATCAAACATTTGATTCAGTGTGTGACCATGATTCAAGTCAATTAGCTCGTGCTCCTCTTCTATTCCGAATTCAATGGTCGCTTCATCGACGCCTGCAGGAGATTCTTGCGCTGTTTGGAGAAAGGAATTCGTCGTCACGTCATTCTGACTCGCCGCCTCGGCCATTAATATTGTCTCCAAGAGAAGCTCCTTGTCCGATCGAGGACTTTGTCTTCTGCTGGATTTGCTCGGCATTCTGTCTTTCTCTCCTTTCTTTGACGTAATAGCCTTCTTTCTACAGCAACGCGTATTATTGATTTTCGCACCGCAAAGAGAGATTAGGATTGACACGAAATGCGCGCATGAGAAGCTTCCAAATCGATGGCGGGAGATTCTCGAGAACGCCGGGCTTTTTTCGAAGATAACCTCACGTATATTTCGTACCACTCTCTACGGACGAAGCGCACCTTTTCTCAATAAAGGAGCATGACAGCTGCGCGCCGACCGTTCTGCAACAGAGTACTGTTCCCGTATGGCGCGAAAAGATACTTAGGAATGAGGAATTGTAATTGGGAGTACCGGTTATGAACGCTCCTCCCCGAAAATTCCGCGTAAAACATCCTCGGGCCTTCAGAAAAATGAGGCCGATCACTTGTCTTTCTTGAGCAAACAAGAGCACAACAGCGATTACATAAGAACACGAAATGATCGAAAACATGACTAGAATGAGTACTGTCAACCGTCTTCGAATCGCGCCCTGATACACGGCTCAGTTTGCATGACGGCGATCGGATATTGAATCACTCGCACCTCGCGATGCACTGCACTTTGTCGCTCCTTGTTGAGTAGAATCACAAGCACAAGCACAACCGAAAGGAAACCGTCCGCAAACAGAAGCTTACAACTTCCGAGCAACGCCAAAGAAGACATCACTATCACCACCAAGACCCTGATCGTAATAGGCAATTCTCGTGGAAACCATTTTCATGCCTCCTTGTTTATAACAGGCTCGCGCTTTCTTCTTCGTAAAGAAACAAGCACATGTGTCGCAGTGTGCCTTGTCAGCATGGCAAAAGTATCGCGAAGAAGGTCTGCCACCAAACCGGTACCGCAACCAAAGTCCAGAACGATCATGTCGGAAGTGATGCGGACTTCTTCTCGCAAAATGTCGAAAACCCTGTTGCACCCGGGGCGCCGACGCCATCCCAAGCGTCCGTGTCTCCATCCCAACCAAAACCTACATGGTGTTGTTGGAACACAAAATCAGGCATCGTCAGATTGTGCGCTCGGGATATGACAAATGCGATGGCAATACCGGCGAAACTTTCTTCCGTGATGGCGAAGTAGTTCGTCACCAAACCGGTGGCAACCATTTCCAGAACGATCATGTCGGAAATATATGCGGATGTCGAGTAAAACCCTTTGCACCGGGCGCCATGTTCGGCCCGAATTTTCCGTGTCTCATCCCAATCAAAACCATTTTGGTGTTGTTGCGATTTCGTCCCAATCAGGCATCGTCAGAGTGTGCGCTCGAGTATGACAAAGGCTTTCGCGCAATACCGAGGAAGGCTATTGCATGGTCCGTATATTCCCAGATCGTAGTTCGTAATGAGGCTTGTTGAAACCATGTCCAGACCGGCCTTTCGATAATATACTTGCGCTTTGACTCGAGTAAAAAAGCTTCGGTAGTTGGACTCGCAATGCCGAGTAACACATCGCACGGCTGACCGACCCACATCGTGTCTGACAACGCTAGTGGAAACTGTTTCACAGACCGCCCTTGTCGTAATATGTTGAGCCTTCTCCCAGGTAAGATGGGATTTCGATGTTTCACCTCGGATTTGGGGTGTCCGTTATAAACATTCCGCCTGGCTTTAAAAGTCGTTTTAAAGCCTCCATGGTGGTCCCGACTGTCTCGGTTGTGACAAACCCAAGCACCGAACCGATAATGAGGTCGATCTTGACATATTTACGAGAATAGCGGATTTCTCCACCGTGGGAGCTCCAAACTTGATGAAACTAACGACAATAAAGCCATCCTTGAGATAGTGATCTGAAATGTCTATTTTCATCAAGTTTTAAGACCTGAAACAAAAGTTCTAGCCATTTTATGCCATTTTGCCATTGGCGTCGCGATGTTATCGCGGTGGAGTTCGAATTTGAGGATATTTCTGAACTATGACCATATTGTGTACTACGGAGACATTTGTACGAATTGAACGGAGATCCACAGCGTGAAATCAGCCCCTACGTCATTATTTTTTTCTCCCTCCCAATCAGTGCCATTTTTTCGACGCGCACGAGAAAATAGAAAAAATGTTGGTCGCCACCAAAACGACCGAAAGCCGAAAACAGAGGACTGCGAACGTAATCAAACAAATAATAAGCTAACAAAGTTGCATTATTATTCTGAAACAATAAACGAAGCAGAGATAAACGATAATAATGACAGAACAAAACGTCCGAACCCTGACGGAACGATTGGGAGCACTCAATGACGGCCCCATTTTTCTCCCGACGGAATTCCTTCAAACGGTCGTCCTTCCGCAAATCGTCATGACCTACTTGACTCTGACCGTCATTTACATTGGTGCACTCTATTTGGCTGATGCGTATGCTCCCAAGGGAGCGTCTCTCAAAGTCAAGCGAAAAAACTGTTACACTGCCACCAATTTTGTCGCCAATTTGATTTTGACGGTCATGGGCTTTTATTTTGAAATCAATTATGTACTCGCCCGACCGTCGGCGACGGAAGAAGAGAAAACGCAAGGATTTGAACCGCTCGTATTTCTGAGTTGCTTTCAACTGGGGTTCCAGTTTTGGGCCATTCCGGTCGGAGCCTTTTCGTCAATGAGAATCCAGCCATGCTCGCGCATCATGTTACTGTCATTGCCGTCTCGATCATGTCGGGCTTTCTTCGAAATGGCTTTCGATATTGGACGGCTTTCTTTTATGGGATTATTGAGATCAGCAGTATACCGCTCTCGATCATGAATTATTTCAAGGAAAATCCGTCACTGATTGAGAAATACCCCGGCTTTACAACACAATCCGTCTTGTCTTTGGTGGAGCCTTTCTCTACGTTCGCATCATCATGTTTGTTCCCGTTTGTATTTCTATCTCCGTGATCATTACCTGCTGTATTCGCAGCACCCCAACCTCTTTTACCGTATCTTCATGGCCACGTGTGGAGCCAGTTCCTTTTTCTGCTCTTGCTTCAAATTTATTGGGGCACGCTGATTTTGAAAGGCTTGAAGAAGGGTCTGAGCAAGGCCCGTAAAAGTTGTAGACATTTTATAGTTCTGTTTCATTCTAGAGATTGAATATATTGGTATTTACTGTAACTATTATTTGTATCGTCTCGTCGCATCCAGAGAGTCATATAGAGTTAGGAAGATGACGCCTTGCTGTCCACCTCCTTTTTCCTCTTTTCGTTCCAAGCGTTGACATCGTTCATAGACATTTCTTTCTTTTGCTTCCAATTATCCCAATACATCCATCCGGCCTAAAAAATAATAGCATGCAGTTGAGTAATTATTTTTAAGCGCAAATAAAATAATAAAAACACCAAACAAAACGTACCGCGACGGCGAGTGCGGCCACCCACGCACCGGCTCGACCTTTGGGGCCCAATCCGGCGGAAAAGACAACATTGGCTGCTGGTTTATTAGTGGTTGGTGCCGGTGTCATGCTATGGACGACTTTTTTAATACAAACGCAATGAAAGGAAAGGTAATCATACGAATGAATATGAATACGAGGGGAAAATGAATGCAACGAGAAAAGCAGGCAAAATGCGACGGACGGGCGACGACGGACGACCAGAAAATGTGCGCGCCGATCGCCGATTGTAAAAAATGTGCCGATCGCCAGTAACAATTCTCCAAAGCTGTATTATTCCGGTTCATGAACTAGTGTCTTAATCAATTCCAATACTATAATATGCTGCTCAATGCAGGCACTGTTCTCGTCGGAAAGCGCTGTTACCTTGTTCCGTATCGAAGAGAGCATGTGCTCCAATATCATGAATGGATGCAAGATCCTGACATGCTCGAAGCGACGGGCTCGGAACCCCTCTCGCTGGACGAAGAATACGAAATGCAACAAACGTGGCGTTCGGACGACGATAAATGTACCTTTATCGTACTCGATGCTAGCAAAATTGATCCGAATACTAGTACGAGTCAAGACGCCAGTTTCGTTTCGCAGTATTTAAATGCCATGGTGGGCGATGTCAATTTGTTCTTTTCCGACGAAGAAGACGAATGTGAAGACCACGAAAGTGCCAATCACAATAAGAATACAACAAATTTATATCGACAAGCAGAAATTGACATCATGGTGGCAGAGAAAGACGCACGTCGAAAAGGGATCGGCTATGAAGCGTGCTGTAGGATGATGCTCTATGCCTGCGAGAACTTGAACATTCGTCGCTTCTTTTGTAGAATCAATCAAGACAATGCTTCATCATTGTCATTGTTTGAAAAGAAACTAGGCTTTCAGCAATGCAATTATGCCGAATGCTTTCGTCAATATGAACTGGAACTGCGTTTTGAATCGCCTGACGCCATGGCCCAGCGACTGCGTGAATTACTGCAATGTGATGGGCTACAATCTTTTCAGTGTCCACTCGCAACATAGCAAGATCAATCTAGCAGTCTTGCTTTACTAAACCAAAGATTGACAAGAAAAGCGCTTCGTTGGCAGTAATCATTATTATTATTATTCGTTCTTCGTCTCTTTCTACTCCACTTGCTGCTTCAAATGAGGATACCATTCTTGAAACGACTGCACCATTTCTTGAAAGCACTCATCCAAATTGTTATTGACAAAATCTTGTCAAAATTACCCTCTGCTTGTCCATACTCAAGTTCCTTGGCCGCATTCCCCAAGCGCACTTGCATTTGTTCTTCTGTTTCGGTACCACGTCCCCGCAAACGACTCTCCAAGACTTCCATGGACGGTGGGGCAATGAACAAGTACAATGGTTCGAGGCTGCTCTGTTTGACGGATTGCACGCCCTGCACGTCAATGTCCAAGACACAAATTTTGCCACTTTTCTGAACGGCGTCGACGGCGGCGATGCTGTGGAGAGTAAATGTCAGTGTGTGAGACAATCAGCGATGGAATGGTTCCTTTACTCTCTGTCTCATCATTATTTCTCTTACCTCGTTCCGTAATATCGCCCGTGCACTTCGGCATATTCAATAAACTTGCCCTCCTCAATTTGTTTCTTCATGTTTTCGACGGTCGTAAAATTGTAATGCACGCCATCGATTTCTCCCTCTCGCGGCTGACGCGTTGTATGCGAAACCGAAAATCCGAATTGATCGTTGCTAAAATGTTTCATGAGCTTTTCAATCAAAGTGCCCTTGCCGACGCCGCTGGGGCCACAAAAGACGACGGGTTTGTAACAGGACATGGTGTCGTGGTCCCAGTATTTGTGATTTGTGGAAGATGTTGATTCGGAAGAAACAACAACAATCGAGAAGAAGAAAAGAAGCAAGGGGAGAACCAGCAACAACAGATTATAACTACTTGTCCTGTGATTCCTCTTTTGCATAATAAGAATGACAAGGATTGTGCTTTCGCTTGGTGATGATGACCCTGGAGAAAAATGCCTCTCGCGGTCTTTTTTGGTCGAGTAACATCGCGCTGCATTTTGGCGAAATGTGGCGACGACGGTTGACGCACCTTCGGTGTGGGTACATCATTCTACTAATGTCGTAACGGTGTAAACACAATCATTACAAAACCATCCTAAGTGTACCACTACGATATTTAAAGAGTATCTTGATTACGATGACGTGTGAGAGACTTCACCCATTTCTTTTTCCGACGACATGAATTTGTGACAACCGGACGTGTGCGTTTGGTTTTTTGTTGTTGCTATTCACCTTGATGTTGTAGATCCATTACATTCATTATTGTTTGACAGGACTGGAAACAAACCCGTTACGCGATATCCCATTCAAGAGGAGGTCTTTGAAAAGCAAGAGCAGCACGCTAAAGGCACAAACACAAACAGATCCCTTGATTGATTGATTGATTGATTGATTGACGGGCGTTTCCTATTTCTTGGGAAAACGTTTCGGACCTCTTGTGTGCGACCAATTTCTACTACTCGCCTATTCGTTATTCTCTATTCATCATTATGCGGCTTTTGCAATGGCAGCAACTCTTTCTTTTGAGCAGCATCTATTGCCGCCTTTCACAATCATCATCGAGTAATCATCATGAGGAAATGAGTGACAATAATAGCACGACTGCCGATGACACGACAACACTACTCGACGAGGAAGAAGAAACGATGCAAGTCGCCAAACAACAATTTGGAGAATTCCAAGAATTACGGAAAAGTATTGGGAAGATACGTTTCGGGAAATTCGAAATTTGGGAGCTGCAACGAATGCAGGTGGTGAACCGCGCTTTTGTTCAGTCAGTGGAAGTTGTTACTCGATGACAATACGGAGAGTGAAAATCGAACCAAGACATTGACGCGAAAACGAGCAGCGCGGTTTGAAGGATTTCCTTCGTGGGATCGTCTCCTACAAGATTGGGCGGATGATGTGCAAGAGTATTTGGACAAGGCGCAAGCCGAGTCGGCGGATGGGTATTCGTTTGGAAATTACGGTCGGCCTTTGAACTTTACTACTTTGTCGAGTAGTGATGTCAATGCAACAACAAAAGTAGCATCTGCACCAGTGACACTGGAACCGGATGTAGCGACCAGCAGCAGGAGCAGTAGCAATGTTATTCCCACTGAGCAAAAGAAGCAACGAACTTCCATGCCAGTCCCACAGCCGGCCAAGCCTGGAGAAGCGGTGCTCCCCGAAACCGATTTGGCGGACAATTCCAAGCGTATTCTCATTGTCACTACAGCATCACTGCCGTGGAAAACAGGGACAGCTGTGAATCCCTGCTCCGTGCCGCGTATCTCACGCGGGGACGAAAAGAGGCCGGTGGGAGTGTCACGCTCATGTTGCCGTGGTTGGAACGACCCGAGGATCAACATCGTGTGTATGGAGAAAAGAATTCGTTTCAATCTCCAGAAGAACAGGAAGCCAACATTCGGACGTGGCTGCGCGAGTCGGCCAATATGCCGCAAGAAAGTGAAGAACTCATCATTTCGTGGTATACGGCGTGGCAAAATCCGGTCGAAAACTCGGTTTACAGTATGGGTGATATTACATCTCTGATTCCGGGCGATTCGATTGATATCTGTATTCTGGAAGAGCCCGAGCATTTAAATTGGTACGTTGCGTACAGCGTTTTCATCGCAAAGTGTTTAGACCCTTCTGCTAACTGATGTCTGCACTAGGTATCGCGCACCTGGCGAAAGTTGGACAAAGAAGTTCAAGCATGTGGTCGGAATCCTTCATACGAATTACTTTCAGTACGCGATGGATCAACCTGCAGCCTTAATTCGGGTAAGTATCGGTCGTGAGAGCTTTTGTGTGATGTTGCCAATGACTCAAATTGTCTGTACAAAGGCCCCGGCCATGCGTCTACTGTGTTCCTGGATGTGTCGTGCTCACTGCCATTGAGTTATCAAGCTGTCAGGGACCTTGGACAAAGTTGCGCCCGAAAAGAACTGGTGGAAAATGTACACGGCGTAAGAGCAACCTTTCTGGACGCTGGTGCGGAAGTGAGTAAACGTCTAGCAACCGACGATGGAAAACAAAACGATCCCGTATTTGGAGCAACAGCCGATAACTCTATTTACTTTATCGGTAAAATGCTGTGGTCGAAAGGCTTGGGCTCACTCATGGAGCTGTTACGATACGCTGAAGAGTCGGCAGACCTTCGGGTGTCAGTTGATATGTATGGAGGGGACCCGACCAAGAAGCAGCAAGTGCGAAATCGAAGAAGCTAGAGTTAGATATGCCCTTCCATGGGCCCGTCGACCACGCTGAACTTGCCTACACTCACAAGGTATGCTGTCGTGCGCATTTCGCCGAACCAAATCGCTCTTGATCCTCACAATTGTTTGAGTCTAGATATTCGTCAATCCATCCACATCGGAAGTTCTTTGTACTACCTCAGCGGAAGCATTGGCCATGGGCAAATTTGTTATACTTCCTCCCATCCATCAAACGATTTCTTTGCTCAATTTCCCAACTGTCTCACATACACGACGAAAGAAGAATTCGTTGGCAGTCTCTACTATGCATTGACGCACGCACCCGAGCCGCTTTCGCCGGAATACTCGTATGCTTTGTCATGGGAAGCTGCAACAGATAGATTAAAGGCCGCTGCCTGCATACCAGAAGAGGAAGCACAAAAGCTCTCTCAAGCCATTATATCGGAAGAAGCTGAAATCGAGGTAAGCGAATATTATTGTACAATATAGTTCTTCCAACTATCCAGGGCTAACACAATCTGCCCAGATTTCGCTACCGCCTCTTGTGGAGGACGAAAAAACTCGAAAGGCGCTTGCGACTACGTTTAATAATACAAGACGACGCTTTCGCCTTTTCAGAACAAAGTTATCCAGCGAAATAGAGCAGAGCAAAGGTACGTAAACAGTGTTTGCTTGTAACTATCTGCCGTGGTCGAAACATAGCTCTTACCACAGAATGGACAGTCCTGCCTAGATCCGTCCGGGAAAGACTTCTTGTTGAACTCAATAAGCGCTTGGACATTGACATTGACGAAATGTTCGACTCTCCAAAACTAAAAGTCAAATTATCCCCAGCGGAACTTGACAAATCCTTGTTGGAGTTGTACGACAAGATTAGTCAGGGATCCAGTGGCGACGTACTCCGAGTAATTGGAGGCGGAGGCCCAGTTGCCTTACAGAATCTTTACATGAAACGACAAGCTGCGAAAAGAGTCGTAAATATCTTTTAAATGGCGGGATAGTTGATGCTCTTCCCACCTTTATGGGAGAAATCGAAGGTGGAGACAAAAGCAGAACGGCTACACAAAGGGTACGCTGGGCATTGAGTCGCAACCTTCCACGAAATAGCCGGCAAATCGGTAATGATTCAACTCCCGATAGCTCGAGAAAACTTCTGATACACAATCTTCAGGAAAACCGACCATGTGTTACAGCAGCCATCGACACAATTTCCAGCCGACCTCTTGGGACGGTTTCCGACGCACATCATCGCTATCATTCCGCCCGTCTCGCACTGCCAAGTTTTCTCTACTAATCTAAGACTGCTTTCGGCAGCAGCAGCAGTATCCGCTAATTAGACAATTGCCCCAAATCACAACGCAATAAGCACAACGTTTTCAGATCTCCACTTTAAGCCTTATTACTCGAATTCTTGCACCATATCATCGTCGAGCGATGGCCAGGAGGAATACCTTGCAAAACTTGGGTCGTCCCACACCCGATGTGGGTGCAATTCTTTCCTTCGCAGCATCTTCTGAGTAAACGTCGTACAAACCTCGCTGTGTGGGTTACGCGAGCACGCAATATGAGCATTGTAGGAAAGCACAGTGTCCACATAGCCATATTTGGAGATTTTGTTCTCGGGTTTGCCCCGCGATCGTGACCGTTGAGTAGTTGCTGCCCAATTCGTAGAGAACCTTCCCAATCCAATGCATCCAGATAAATGGCGTTTGAGAATGCTGTTTGATTGGATTTCATTCCATTGTATGCATACTCCAAAAGCGTCTGAACTTGATAAGAAGACAGCTGGGCAATGTCCAAAAGCGTTTCGGGGCACCAATGTGTTGGCTGAGGCGTCTGAAAGTTGGCCGAACACGTATCGCGTTTCCATCCGAGAAAGCGCTTTTCTGCCGAGGCAACAACTTGCCACTCGGGAGATGCCGTGTTCATACCAAGGAGAGTGAAACCGTGTCGTTTTCTCACGGCCTCATTGTTGGACTTGGCATTCGTAAAGTATTCTTTCAGGTTCATCGTCATTTGTGCTGCATCAAAGACATTCCCCTCGTTCCATATATTTTGGATCTTCGCTGCATCCAATGCGAAGGAAGAAGACATGGTAAAGTCCTGATAATCTGCCACAAGTGGTATCACTCGATAGTTGCGCCCAATCAAGGATGCCAATGAATCCGAGAATATATTCGCATCATCTGTATCGATCAATATGCCATCAAAGATACCAGTAAAATTATTCCAAATCGCATGTTTCTGTTCCAACGTGACACCTGGATACTGCTCATGACCTTTCGCCGACGGATTGCCTTCTCTCGACAACCACAGCACCACCACTTCGTCCGGATGCGCCTCGAGCCACTTTCGCATCTGCCTCCAATACGTTTCGACCGTTTGTTTCGTCTGCATAAAATGAATCGAATACCATCGGCCGTCATCCGGTTGTCGCATGAGTCGGAAATCGAGAAATCGAATGCCATTGTCCAATTGTTGTGTCAAGGTCAATTGTTGCGTTTTGGCTTGCATCCGAAACAAGTCTTCCAAATCACCCGGCAGAATGCGGACGCGCCCCCGAAATGGTATGCAAGAATGCTGCGAGTGTATGTAACTTCCCAAATCCTTCTGCTGACACGGTGAGCGACAAGTCATACGACAGACTGTCGTGTGTTCCGGGCAAACACAAATCCAATAGTGTTATATTGTCCAACAAAAGGGCTTGATGAAATGCCGACATCCAATTTGGTAAAAAGTCTGGGGATCTGATATTGGATGCGGTACCAAGGGACAATCGTATTCGTAATGAATGGTGCTATTTTCGATTGCGTTTGTTGTATGACGGACACATTTCGAGTGCCAAACATCCCATGCGCAAGACGACGAGGAGCTTAACTTCCGATCAGCGACATCGTAATTCGCGGTGGTACATGCAGCGCCTACAACGTGAAGAGAGTGAGCGAGTGAGTGAGTGAGTGAGTGAACTAGACGTTTGTGAAACTCATGAGTTGATTTGCATTCATCTCAACAACTCACACGACGAGAACAAGGCATCGCAATCGACCGATGATGAGTCGCCGCCATGTGTGACGCGAACCGCCAGTATCACCAAAAGCAACAAAAGAAACCCCATTTCTTCCACTTTTCTGCCAAACCCGTATCGGCGGCTCTTTTATAGCTTATAGATCGCTATACATCCTAAACAGCGAGCAAGAACAAATGAATCAGAGAACTATGTTGTTACGTTGCTGCGAAATTAAAAGAAAGGACGAGAAAACAAAAAAAAAATCGATCGAATGAATTAATCACGAGTTCATTCCGTGAGTCCTGAACGGATGAGGACTCATTTCTAGCTAGCCTGCACCCTGACGGACGAGCATTCACGACTCATGCAAAGAGCGAACGGCGGTGCGATGAACGCGCTTTCATTCGTGCCCTTTTCGTTGCTGTTGAACCAAACACAGATTTTGATTATTTATTTATTCATTCGTTTGATTGAAACAAAGCATTTCGCATTTATTTCGTTTGCCTGTTAATCGACTAGTATTTGATCAATTATTTTCAATTTTCAATATCAGACAAAACGACGACGACTCAATACACAATGCTACTACCTTCGCAAACGGCTCACTACGATTCAACGGCGAGCGAAGCGGGCCTCTTTCGTTCGCCCGAAGGATCATTTCCCACAAAGCGTCGACCGTGGTGGCTACGTCCGACCACTTGGTGGTTGTGTCTCTTGACCATTTGCTTAGTTCTTCTATTACTCCAAGTCCAATGGCTCAGTGTCGAATTGCATCAACAAAATGAACTCATTGATCAGTTGCAAGTCCAAGTACAAACGAAGCAACAAGACCAAATTCAACAGTTGACACAGGCCGTACAAAAGAATCAGTCCTACACTGTCATGCAAATGGGAGTCACTTTAACTTTACTCACAGGCCTCATTACCATGTTCCACATGACTACGCATTTGCGCAATTACGCACAACCGATCATTCAACGCAAAGTGCTCGTGATTTTGTGGATGACGCCCATTTACAGTGTCACCTCGTGTGTCAGTCTCATGGTGCCCGCGTTGGATGGCTATTTGATGGTCGTGAAAGACTTTTATGAAGCCTATGTGATTTACAATTTCTTGGCGTTTCTCATTCTGGTCTTGGGAAAAGGAGATCGGGCGGCCGCTGTGAAAGTATTAGCACAACATGCGTCCAAATTGCAAGCGCCGACGCCGTTTTTGCGCAAATACTACGATCCACCGCCGGAAGCGAGCGATGCCGCGAAAGCGAATGCGGTATTAACGGAATGTCAAATATTGTGTTTGCAGTTCGTCTTGATTCGGCCATTGACGGCATTGGTGCATTTGGTATTGTCCATGTTGGAAAATGAAGACAACCGAGACAT
This sequence comes from Fistulifera pelliculosa, assembly GCA_026008555.1. NCBI lineage: Eukaryota > Bacillariophyta > Bacillariophyceae > Naviculales > Stauroneidaceae > Fistulifera > Fistulifera pelliculosa. The sequence continues at coordinate 25,424 of BROJ01000094.1, read as the reverse complement.
GACCTGGTGGCAGTATTTGATCAGTCCGGCGTTTCTAGTCACCATGGTGACAAATATATCCGTCTTTTTGCGTTTCGGGGCTACTCAAGTTTTATCATGCCTGCGAACATGATCTGCAGTGGCTTCAACCCTTTGCCAAGTTTATGAGTATCAAAGGGGTCGTCTTTTGACCTTTTGGCAAGGTTTGCTCATTAGTATTCTGGTGAATTTGAAACAATCCGGCGATGACGGTGATGATCATAGCACCTCGGCTCTTAGCAGTTATAGCAACAGCACGAATGTTGCGTCCAATGCAGTGGTCGATGACAAGAGCGACATGATGAGTCCACAAGAACGCGCCGCGCAAATTCAGAATATTTTGATTTGTTTGGAAATGTTATTCTTCTCCATTGCACATTGGTGTGTCTTTCCGTGGGAAGAATGGCAACCCACTTATCGGGATACGCAACGCGAAATCATGGCCACACCAGGATTTGGTATTCGTGATTTTGTGTCGGATATGAATGGGATTGTCGAACAAACAAGAAGGCGACGCAAGGCGCGGCGCTTGACCTCGGAAGAAGAAAGTGGCGAGTATGAAGATACAGAAGATGATGGAACTACTATTGGAGACAGCACAATGTCGCACGATCTCGCCTTGCGGCAGCGGTCGGTGGGAGATCGCGAGGATGATGATGACAGTGAAATGATTTGAGCTGTGTGTGTTCGAGGCTCCCGCAGTATATCTATGCCAAGAAAGGATCCACAATTTTGCTTCGATTATTTCCCGACTATCAACCCACCCATTTTCCGGTTATTCTAGCGAACGATGAACTATGAAGTTATATTTTATTATTACTAATATCAACGAACTGAATACCATTAAATAATGATGCAACATCTCTCCCACACAATATGTATGAGTATTAACATGCCTTGACCTTGATTTTTCCACACTGAACAGTGTTGGCCCAGTCGCATATGGATCCATTGAAGAGCGTACCAGCTCCACATTTTGGGTCGCCAATGGCTTTCCATTCATGCAGTAGTAGTATTGCTTGCAGCCCTTGTAAGGACGCCATCCAGTTTCACCCGGCGCACAGCACGGTGCCTTGAGCGTATCGTCTTCGGGGTTCGAGACCGGAGCGTCTACTTGCGAGTCCGGGGCGTCAGGGCACTGAACTACTTTGATATTCCACGTGGGATTCTTGACGAGACCTTTGACATTGTCATAGTATAACATGATGGTGGGTTGCGAGTAAGGGTCCTTGTCAAAGTTGTAGATACCCAGCTTTCCGCCCTTGTGTTGGTACAGGAGTGGCTTGGCGGCGGCAAGATTCTTCTGCACGCAGGTCTCATAATCTGCGTCGTTTCCTTCGTTCCACGTGTGTCCAACTATACCAGGAGCGAGCACATTGCCAGGGAATGCCTGATCGTAGGTTTCATCGACAACGTACCAGTTGCGGTAGCCTTCAAAGTTCGAGTGCACACCAAGAGAATCCGGGGTCATATGTAACTTTGTGGCATCCTCCGACGTAATTGATCTCGTAGGTACCCGCTGGAAGAGAATTCCCGCCAAGAAACCATGTAATGTTGTCTTGTACGTCTGTTTCAATGGTCGAGTAAATGTTGCAGGGCAGCCCGCACTTGGTGCCGCCTTTCCAGAGACCCGGGTCTTGGTTCTCGCCGTTCAAGCAACGACGATAGATCGCATCGCAGCCGAAATCGATTTGCTCCGTGGTCTCATACGCATCGATGCAGCGGGCACACGAGTTTCCGGTGTTGTCCGCGGCAATGTACTGGTTGTCGTAACCACAGATTTTGCTACCGGCATCGCATCCCACATCGGCTCGCCCGTAATCTCCCGAGTTGATACACTGCGCGGCCCACGTGCGAGAAGAAATGCCTTGGGCGATTTCTTCCGCTGTCATTTCAGCCATGAGAAAGTTGGGAATGGCTCGCTGGCTTGATAAAGTGGGTTCGGGAGGAACATAGAGGTCCGTGGCGTTCGCTGGCTCATCGGTCTTGTCGTTCTTGATGAAGCGTCCTCGAAAGATCTTTGCGGCTTCTGCAGACGATGACAATAGGAGAAGTGACGCTATCAAAGCGATGCTTCGTGAGTTGTTTGCCATGGTGGATGGATTTTTAATAAAGTAATTGCAGCTCGTTGCTACTTGTATTTCTTGCAAATGGAAACAATGAACAAATAAGCGTCCTGCGTGTGCAAATCTGACATTAATTGCTTGGTCCTTTTCGGACGGACCCAGTGACATTTCAGTGGAAACATGTCAAAACTCATCCCGGCAACGGTACACAATATTTCATACCATTCTTTCATCTTACTGGGTTCCTAAAAAGAACAAGGAGATTACTTGACTAATTGAATGACCTTTCAAAGACTCGGATGATCTTTTCATCGCTGAAAGGAAAGACGCGACGCGAAGCGATCGAACGCTTTTTATTGGCTCCATTCGTCACAATTTTTCTTTACTGTTCACTACACAAATATGGGGTTCCTAAAAGTCATTAGTCATTGGCCCAGGTGTATTGCGTCTTGCGTCGTCTGGTGTCTGGTCGTGTTCTTCTATTCTCTCCTTCTCTAGCAGGTAAGGTTACTGTACGTGGTACGTGATCTGATAAAAAAGTCATTTGATATTTTAGTACTTTAGTGTCCAGTCAAATGTCACATAATCCAATCCTCCGCAACTTCCAAAATCCAGTCATTTATGACCAACATACAACAGAAAGCAGAAAACCAACCACTGTGATGATGACCCCTTTGGTTTTTTGTTGGGCGAAATCGAAAAGCGGCGAAAGACATTTCGTGTTTCGTGGCGCTGCGACACGGCGGCTAAGGCAAAAGCTAGTTCGAAAGACAGACGTCGCATTCGTGTGGTCGAGAAGGTGAGAAAAGGAGCGCTGTTGCTGCTCTTCTCACTTCTATTTGAAAATCTAGATAGAGACCCATACATCTTCTTATCTTGTGTGATAGTAGAAGAGTTTGTTAAGTGAAGCTAGTGTTTGACGAGTTAGTTTCAACACCCTTTTCTCCGCAGTGCGACGACAACGGTTTCGAGGCCCACAAAATTAGGAATAATTCAAATTTCATATCACGACTACATGTACCAGGTGATCATTGACCACTTCGCCAAGAAGATATAGTGTAAACACAAATCTCACAGAATTCTCATTCACCACCACTCAGTCACTCATCATTTTCTGTGTGTCCAGTGATCCGGAAGGCCCTACTTAAACGTACCGCCCAAAATGAAGCAAAAGGCCCGAGGACTAGCCTGATAGTGATCAGTGATCAGTGATCACTGATCACTGATCAACTATTGATGCCGAATTGGGACAGTCGCGGTTGCAACAAGAAGCTTTAGCTAGATGCCCAAGAATAGCGAGCCGTTCAGGTTCCACAATCTAGAGTTGTCAAACTCAAGCTCCTTGGCCATGGAACTGGCTGGATTTCGGACTCCTTTCATCAGCTAAATCTAGACTCGATTGGAAATGACGTACATGTACAATGTACATCGGTCACGAATCATGACTGACTTGTCAATCGTGAGGCAAATCCCCTCGTGCTCGTTGAGTTGACAAGAGGCACATGGCCTTGACCCTTGTGTCCCCATGCTTCTCAAAAGAAAAGAGAACATGGCGAAAAAAGATTTTCATTGCACCGAACACCGAACCAATAAAAGAAGTAGTCTAGAGACTCTAGAATAGTGAAAACCTCTTGATAGCATACAGAAGACAGCAGCAAGTCAGCAACTTACACAATGGACTGGAAAATAAATGCGGTAATAACATCGAATGATGCGTGGCATTATTTCGCGATCCCTCTTGTGATAACAGTCTGGACAACTTGGCGATGGTTTCCTATTGCATGCTGTTGCGAGCACCCCAGAGGAGAATGATAGTCCTCGCAAGGGCCCCAAAGAGGCTACACAAACAAACAGAGACACAGAGGGCGCACCGATATCACTGATAGAGGAAAACGTATCATTGCAACATCAAGAACACTCGACGCAGCAACCGAATCAAGAAAAGAATCCTTTCTGCATCGTGCCGGCTCGCATTACGGCTACGCTTCGTCGCACATGGGTCACATTGATACTTGGCGCACTCGGGAATTGCCTGGCTTGTACCAAACTGATCAAGTGCAAACAGAAATTTACCTCGATTACGCGGGCAGCGCCTTGCCGTGGCAATCGCAGTTGCAAGCATCGAGTCAAAGGTTATTGTTGGCCAATCCACATTCGCACGTCGGTCCGGCCGCCAGTCGAACGTTGCAGCAAATCGAACGCGTGCGGCAGCAGCTTTTGGAATTGTGGGATGCGACGCCGGGAGTACTAGCGGGGTTTCCTCGCGCGGCGGCAATTGACCCGGAGCATCATCCGGGGTATCATTTGTTCTTTACTTCGGGGACGACGGAAGGATTGCGCATGGTGGCGGAGCATTTGAATTCACGCCGGAAGTGTCGGTTTTCGCGTGTCCAGCTGCTTCGCATACATCGGTTTTGGGTATGCGGGAGTGTGCTTTACGAGCGGGAGCGTCGTTTCGCGCATGGAGTAGTCAGCCGGAGGAAACGATCGATATTCTGCTTCAGGCGCCGCCGCATCCTGCCCAGCACTTGGTCGTTCTACCTTTGGAATGTAACTTCTCGGGCGATCGATTAGATCCTCAAGTCTATGACGCGTTTCGCACGCAGCCGGGTTGGTGTGTCGGTTTGGACATGGCCAAAGCCGCTTGTACCGGACCAGTGTCACTGAAAACATGGAATCCCGATTTTGCCGTCGTGTCGTTTTATAAACTGTTTGGGGCTCCGACTGGGTTGGGAGCTTTGCTGGTCAAACAACAGAGTGCCTTGGCCACCATGCTTCTCGCACCAACTCGCCGCACCTATTTCGGTGGTGGTACGGTCCAAGTCGTGGTGCCGACACGTGATTATGTCGTGCGCAAAACGGAACACACTATAGGAGGTGGTACGAGTCATTTTCGGGGCATTTGTGAATTAGACAATGGCTTGGACACGCTGCAGAAATTGGGAAGTATGCCGGCTATTCGGAATCATACCAGTGTATTGGCTCGTGAGCTCGTACGACGTTTGCGATTGTTGAAGTATGCGTCCACAGATCAATCGGCCATTGTCTTGTACGGTGCGTGGGCTAATATGGAAACTTTGGAGGAAGACAATCGCTCAGGTCCTACGGTCACATTCAATGTTTTGCGGGATGATGGGAAGACATACGTTGGGTATCATGAGATTGCGAAATTGGCGGCCCTCAACTCCCCGCCGATTCAATTCCGTGTGGGATGTTTTGCAACCCTGGTGCTTGTCAACAGGCTCTGGGATGGACTGACGATGAGATCATATCCAATTTTGAACAGCTGGGGCATGTATGTGGCGACGATGTGGATTTAATTGACGGGAAACCCACCGGAGCGGTACGGATTAGTTTGGGAAAGGACTCACGTGGGAAGACATTGATGTTTTGGTTCGATTTCTGGAACGTGTCTATGTACAAGAGAAAGAAAGGCACGAAGAAACCTACCAAGACAGTTTGACACAAAAACAGAAACCTGAAATGATTTTGACCGAACTATACGTCTTCCCGATCAAAAGCTGCGCGGCTCAACATGTGAGACGCTGGCCAGTTGTAGAAGGGCAACTCTGGATGGATCGCGCATTTTGCTTGGTGAACGCCTCGGGACAAGCCTTGAGATTGTCGACACATTCCAAAATGGCGAGTCTTTGTCCCACACTGTCCTATGAAAAGAATGAAATGACAGTGACTGCCCCGGGTATGGAACCCCTAATTTTGTCGTTGCAAGTCGATGACCAACAGCACGAAGCAAATGTGGTCCGCGTTTGCGGGGATCATGAATGTCATGGAATAGTCTGGGGGGATACCACGGCTGCTCGCTGGTTTTCGAGTTACTTGGGAGTGCCATGCTGGCTGGCGCGGCATTCAACCCCGACGACTGCGATGGTGCCATCCTTTGCCAACGAGCAGCCTATTTTGATGATTCGTCAAAATGCTGTCGATGAAATCAATGCCATTTTGAAGGGGCAAGGAAAATCACTTGTCTCGTCCCAGCACTTTCGACCCAATTTTGTTGTTCAGAACGAAGGTGATAAAGGGGATGACGCAGCCGACGAGGAATGCCGACATTGGCTGTACGACCAATCGATTTATTGGAAAGTCGTTGGTCCTTGTGCGCGGTGTCATATGGTAGACTTGGATCCTGCTAGCGGTGCTAAAGGTGGCAATACACTACGAGCTTTGGCCGAATACCACCAGAGTCGTCGACAACGGTTTCGAGGTCCATTGACTTTTGGTGTGTTCTTGCAGCAAGCCGATTGTGTTGAGCAAAAAGAAATACATTGGATGCAAGTAGGAGGCATATTTTGTGAGACCTCAATGTCGTGAGGATCAATTTTGAGTCATGTATATATCAGATAGTTTCGTTATAGGTTTCAACTCTGAATGTTCCTATTCCTCTTTTCTGGTCGAGTTCAAAGTCTCAAAATTGTTCCAAGTTCTATGATCGTCAGCGCACAATCGTATCAAACCTCCATTATAGGCCTTCGCCAGATGCTGTTTCATTTCGAGCTTTACCCTCATGGGAATCGACAACAAGCGAAGCATCTACTTCGTTTAGGCGTTCAACTGAATAGACTAGCAATTGGCAAGTTAAACCTAGAGCAACTTTTTCTCACAAGTTCGTGTACCGTGTTCCGCTAATGTATTTGGTACCAGTACGAGCACCCCTGAACAACGCGTCCTTCACGCAACAAGGGGCAACGTTTGCGCATTGCGCATTGCTCCAAGTTGATCATCAACTCATCAATGCATTATTATTTCATCAAGTCCTCTCTTGTTGATACCTTTTCACTAAGAAGCCCTCAACGGAGCAACGAATGACAAAATCAGATTCAAAATCAGTGTACGAGACACTTCCTGACCCAACTCGCGTGTTCTCTGCGCTTGTGCTGAGCATTCTGTGGTTGCGTTTTCTCATCACCACCAAGGACGCTTCACAATTGTTTTGGGGATTCTTTGGTTCTCCGTACGTGCTGACTGCCTTCTTCCTGGCTTGCCTGACCGTCTATCTTGGTTACAATCCCAAACATAGACTCGCCGCACACGACCGCTGGGCTGCCGAGTGGTATTTCTGGAATGCGTGGTTGTATCATGTGACCATGGACGGAGCGTCCGGCACCTTTCGACTCGTCCCCGTCGTTGTGCAGCAGTACGATATTTTGGATCGACGATTTGTGCAAGGACATCCCATTGTTTGGGCCGTCGGCTTCTTTGAACTTTTGTCATGGCACCGCTCAGTTTGGCGTCGTGTTATTGCATTTTACAAAACCGCCCTCAGCGGTATCCCTTGGAAATCATTACGAGTTCCTTTCATTTCATGGGCATGGTTCTGTTTATCGTGACAGAGGTTTGGTTGGACGAGCAAGTGAATGTACCGGCGCGCGATCCGGTGGGTGTTCCGGGGAATGCCTGGGCGAATGTCAAGTTCCTTGACTTTGATCATCTCGTGTATTATTGGTTCGGATTTTGGTTCTGCAATCTGGTTTGGGGTGTCGTTCCCGTGCTACGCATCCGTCGTGCTTGGAACGAGACTGTATCTGCACTGGAAGCACAAAAGAAACAGTAGACATAATGCTAGACGACGATAGTTACATTCGTTTTTATAGCATCGGAAATATTATTTAATTTACAATGATAGGTTAGACACTTTTCGTTTTGTCGGTAGTGTGAACCCTTCTCCGCCGACCACGCCGGCTGTGCTGCTTTTCATCCTTTTCTCCTTCCTCCTTGGCTTCCTTGGCCTGAATGACGATAAACCTAGGGTGCTCCACGTTTGGCGTTTTACTTCTGGCGCATCATTCTTTCGCGCCTCACGGATCTGTTGAAGATCGCTGACGTGATCTCCAGTCCCCGCGGATGGATCGGTTGCTTTCACCACAATATATCTTGGGTTCTCTCGAGATGTCACGGAATGCTGCGATTGGGTTTTCAAAGTGTTTTCGAGGCGTTTGTGCAAGACAGACGTGTTGGAAAACGCCGCCAAAGGATCGGACGAAGTTGAAACAGAGATTTGCTTGTGTCGATGCGATTGATGAAGATGGCGATTCTGTGTGCTCCTTCGTCTTTGACTTCTCCCCACACTGTGGCGTGATGATGATCCGAACTCTAACGAATCGCTAATGTTGTCGAGAGACTCATCATATGTGCAAACGGAGCTTCCCAACGAAAGGCCCGAGCTTGAGCCGTGACTGCGACTTGCGCTCATCCTTCTTCGCCTTCTACTACTTTCGCAACGCTCAACGTGTCGAGTTGGAGGGGTCGGGCACCGTCGCATGACTGTTCGAATGACTCGTTGTAGTCATCGTCTCCTTTGTGAAGGGAGTCCAGTACAATACTGACATCATCATCGTCGTCATAGCTCCTATGGGCAGACTGCTTGGTATCATGTTCATCCTCTTCGCTGGAGGGATCATCGCCTACCCAATTAAAACCGTCTTCTTCCGCGAACGTTTCCTCGGAGGAAAAGCTGTGATAGGAATCGTTGCCCTTTTTGAAAAGATGGCGTTCATCGGCATACTCTGTTGGCTCGTGTCTTTGTCCGAAATTGACGCTTCTTGCTTTGTAAAACCGGAATGCTCGCTACATTTGCTTGTACCGCTTGTGCCGCTATTGTGATCAGGCTTTCGGAACCCTCGCCATGAAATTGTTCGGATCAACCTGGAACGAAGATTCTTTTCGCTGGTGTTGCCCACTTCGACCTTGACCTCCTCCTTCCCATCGGGTCGACTGATTAGCTTCGCAGCGACCGCGAAAGTCATGGTTTGTTTGCCTTGTTCTATTCAAAAGAAAGATGTGCTGTTTGTTTCGCTGAATTAATTTTCAAAGTGTCATGGTCGCAACCTTCGTGCACGTTTCGTTCCGATCTCGGTTCTCTATTCTCATTCTCTCCCATAAAGTAAAAACCCTACACTCACAATACAGTAATAAGTAGTCAATGCATGACCGATGACAAGTGGAAAGTGGAAATACTCCGAACCGGATCGTGACTGGCTTCTATGGTTTTCTGCATTCTGCAACAACTCCGAACCCCGAACCGAACCCGAAACCCGAAACACTTTTTTGTGACGAAACAGAATAATCTATCAAGTCATTATCTAATGAAGATGTCAAACGGAATGCAACGCAGACGAAGTGCACCGATGACGGGCCGTCGTAACTAAATCCTCAGGTGTGGCCCTTGCCGGACATGCCACAGGACGAGTCAACATGAATGAACGTTGCTATTATACACTGTGGGATTTCTCTGTGACAAGACCTCTGCTTCGTCGGCCGCGGCGGCTGCGTCGCACTTCCACTTTCTCGCTGTCATTCGGTAATCGGGATTCCACGGCGCTGAAGCTGGGGTGATTTTGGACCGTTCTCTTGACTGCTGCACCTGAACAGCGTGATTCGTCGAGAGAACAATGAAGTCGATGATCTTTGTCATGTCCTGGTTTATCGGACTTTACCACAATGTATCTGGGGGCTCCGCGGCTTGATACAGAATGCTGCGACTGCGCTTTTAGGTTGTTGTCGATACGTTTTTGCAAAACAGTTGGAAGATATTCCGATGAGGAGTCCGATGAAGCTGACTGAGAATGTTGGATTCGCCGGTGTCGATGGTGGAGATGGCGATGGTGCGTGCTCCGGCGACGATGGCTTCGCCCAATACTGTGACGAGAAGACCCAAGCTCAAGTGTATCATTCATGTTATCAAAACTTCCGTCCGCGCTAAAGATCGAGTCCGAGTTTTCGAAAGAAGCGCTGGCATCAGAATTCACGTCGCAAATCTTATTCTTGTCACGCATTCTCCTTCGCCTGCTCGCTTGTCTGTCAAGATGTCGACTCGGTCGGGAGCAATTCAATGGCTGCTGCAGCGAGTCGTCTTTGTTGCTATCGCTCTCATTCTGGTCCAAGTACAAGACAACGCTAGCATCGTCTTTGCGCGACACCGTTTTCTGCTCGTCCTCACTGCTAGAAGAATCGTCGTCTGACCACTCAAAGTATTTGGTATCTTCATTCGCGAAACTCGATAAGGAGCTGTGAGAAGAATCGTTGGAAATGGTTGGTATCATGATATGGTGACTTGATGACATCTCTTTCTCCAAAGCAGTCGGTCTAATTGCGTTGTTGATGTCGTTCTTTGTGATTTCCAGCGGATCACCCTTGTTTGGTTTACAGCTTTCGTTGTCGGGCTTCTTGAATCCTCTCCACGACGCTGTCCTGATCAACATGGAACGAAGATTGATTTCGCGTGTATGCGAGGTGCATGATAGGATATCTCCCTTCTCTCATTCGTTTCGTTGAATGCACGGAAGCGGTAAAATCGATTGGATAAAATAATTTGTTAGTCAATGGGTTGTGGCTCGGTTCATCATCCACAGATTTTCGTGGAACAATAAAAAATGGTGAATACTTTGGTTTCGTCCGGATCGACAATTCTCTCGCAAGATTAGGCGGGATGTAGGGATTGCGGATTGCGAGTAGCGAGACAATGACAAGTAACTTCGTCGATGCTTTCAGACGTGTAATGTCAACTTGGGCAATTGATCATCCCGAACTCCTCAGAACTTGCGACAATTCGTTCAACCAGTTCAACCTGTGAGAAACAGAGAACAGAATCCAAGTCACAGGGCTGGCCCGAACCTTGATCGTAAATCGTAATCTGTAATCTTGCGAACGAACGAAAACGCTCGGGAATGCACAGGAGTGTGTCGAAAGTGTCTCATTTGTACTGAACTACTATACGAATGCGAACTATCGACGTTTATGTACTTATTTTGTATTGACCGAACAGTGAAAAAAACGTTTAGCGGTACTGACCATTCACGATTACAACGGAATGACGTCAAGCTATATTTTTTAAAAAGCTTTTGACAGGTTTTCTTCTAAAAAAAGATTTTCTTTTATAAAAGAAAATGCTTATTTAAAAAAGCATTTTCTTCTTTCAAAAAAGAAAATTCTTGTTTTAAAAAAGAAAATCTTTTTTAAAAGATTTTCTTCTTCTTCATCTAACCGTAATCGCCTAGACTAAATAATTTGGTTATCACAGCTCTTTTCGTTCGTCACAACAAAAACAAAAAAATCAAACGCAACGAATGTTGATAATAAGATGGAAGCTAAAGGCAATCGCAACAAAGGAAATTATTAATTGCATCAGTATGAATTCTAATCAATATCTTCGGCAGGGAAGAAGTTGTACCCTTCATAGATAGAAAGGACAGAACGCACCGAATCGCTGCTTTGAAACGGAACAATCGCTTGCGATATGCGTGCTTTTTCGTGACTATGACAATGGGATCCTCCTCCTCCTCTGATTCATCTTCGCTGTGCCACAAACGCTTCCGATCCTTCAACGGTTCCAAACTAAGCTGCAATTGAATGAGTTTGTGTTCAGTCATTGGATGGTCGGCGTTGCTGTTATCATCTCCGATGGAACCTCCGCGTTCCACAAGAGCCATTTTGTTGAGCCTGACTCGTCGTTTTGCTTTCTGAAGATCTTCTTTCACAAGCTGTTGACGTTGGTTCAGATCTTGAAGTTTCTGTTCAAGCTCTGTGAGCTTGCTGTCATGCTCCGATTTGCTCTTTTCAAGAGCCGCTACATCCATTTCTTTGTTCTTGATTTGCTTCTCTCGAGTGCTGATATCATACATTTGAAGGTTCCCTTTGATCCGAACTGCTTGTTCTTTGTGCTTGAGGCTGCGAAGCTTTTCATTCTGTTGAATGAAGTCTGCTTGGCGATCTGCTGCAATTTGTTGAAGCAACGCGAGGTCGGTTTCAAGTTGCTCGACCTCTTTCTGTATTTCAATTTCAGCCAATGACAGCTGATATTCTTGCAGTTTGATATTGTTGATTTCTCTGATTTGTTCGTCTTTGCACTGTCGAGCTCGAGCTCTGAGACCGCAAATCTTCGAGATCTTCTTTTGCACAATCTTGTCCTGTTCCTTGACATTGCGAACTTGATCGGCCAGTTGAAAAGACTCTTGTCCATTCTCTTGCCCGTCTACATGTTGGGCTACATCAACAGTCTTTTGAGAAGGAGCTGGTGTATCTTTGCGTGCAAGGACAGCTAGAGGCTTCTTTCGAGCAGCCCGAGTCGGTACCTTCTTTCTGGCGAATGGGAAGGATACCGGTGGTTCTGACAAAGTTACATAGTTGTAGCATGGATAATTATAGAAGAGAGTTGAAAATGAATTTAGATCATGCTTTAGACAAATTGTTAGGCTTGCTCTCACGGACTATTCATTTACCTGAACGACCGAGTACACCCAAATTCAACGATGCGAGCAATGAATTGACGTGACCATCTTCATCTTCTTCGACAGACTTGTTAGTCTCTTCATAAGTGTTGTCAATCTGGATGCGCCAATACAAATAGCATACTGGCCACGCAAATTCCCGGTATGGCGTGCTGTGGTAAAGTCAACGCCCTTCAATTCCCAACCGTCCGAATTGGCATGACCATCATTTTCGTCCAGTTCTCATCAAAGGGTCGACACTTGTGGCTCAGTTTAAGCAGAAAACTACGAGTCTGAAGATGCTCTGACTTTCCAATCTTCATGGCGCATGCACGACGCTTGGTCTCAGTGATAGAACAGCTCATGGAGCGTAACGTAGCGAGGGCCATTTCCTTCCTCAACATATCGTCCGTATCCAAGTAGAAGTAAGACGGAACTGTGGGAACAGTTACGCGAATAGTCTCGCCATCCGGAAGAAGTACCGCTGAGTACAAGTGCAAATCACTCGGGCTGGGAACGCAAATGCGCAGATCGAACGCTTCGGCAATACCTTGCTGTCCAACACCGACTTCAGACACCTTCATCCCAAGTAGACCCTCGGGTACGGTGCTGAGATTTTGACATCGACTTCATACTGGGAAGGTCTTCATCCAGACGAACAGATGCCATGTTTTCTGGGAGAGGAGACGGAAACCGCTCGAAGGGGATTCCGCTTGTAAAGGTGTACCTTGACTTTCAGGGCGACGGATACCGTACTCGTCGAGCAAGTCGAGGTATGTTTCCTTGGAGTAGGCTTTCAGCTAAAGCACATGAATGTGAGACAAATAATTGGTTTCAAAGCTCAACAAACAGCAGCACCACTTACCCGATAAACCTTTTGTTGTATCTCCCGCTTGAACGGATTATACTTCGCAGATCTTGCACCGCTGAGGATGAATTTCAATTGGAATCTTGCGTTCTGTTCGCTGTCAAAGCCGCCTGCGTCTTCAATGTCCTGAAGCAGGTCTTTAAGGATATAAGGAGGAAGCGTTCTTTCTTGCTGATTTGGTTTTGCTGCTAGATGCGTTTTGCATCCCGCGTCAACGAATTTTTATGAGCATTCGATTTGCTTTGCATTTTGCTTGCATCACGCGAATTTTCGCGCTGTTTGATGTTTGATACTCCGTCGAACAAGGCTGCTTGACACGCCCGTCGGTCTACACAACTGTATGGTCAGTCTTTAACATAGAGCAAAAGACAACGGATTTTCATTTTTTGACCAATCAGAAGCATTGCTATTGGCGGAGGTCTGAGGAGCTGGAGTAATACAGTAATACCTACACCGAGGAATTTTCTTCCACGTTTCGTACTACATCACAAGTCATAGTCGTTAAAGTATTTATTTGAACTTTGAACATCTAAAAGGGCCCAAGCTAAAGCTGCTTGTCGCGTGTCGCGCATCGCTAAAACGACAACGACAAAGATACAAAGCAATTCGCCTCCACAGCTCAAGCTCACAGCCATTGACATTGCAGTGATCAAGCTTTCAATTCAAACAAGTAGTACACAGATTTCTTCCCACACGTTGCAACATCTTTTAATCCTTCTTCAGCGCACATCGATCTCATCTTACATCTGGTATCAAGAGGCAAAAATGGCCATTATCTTCACGGCTGAGGAGATGATGACAAAAGGGCTCTGTTTCCTTCCAAATTATGATACCGCAAAGCTTGGTAAGCTCTTCCAATCAACCAAACTAGATGCCTTTAAGACTGCCTTCGGAGTAACTCCCATAGTTGCCGCCGCTATCTGGAAAGACCTACAAACATGCCGTGTCGAAGCCAATCGTATCAATCCCCAAAAGGTAGGTGGGGATATCAATTTCTTGGGTTTCACACACATTTCGTCTCACCTTTTCAACTTTTAGGCCCCAGTAGAGTACTTGTTCATTGCACTCCACTTCACGCGAAAGTATCCTACTGGTAAAGACCAGGAAGTCGTTTTCCGGTTTGCCAAGAGACCGCGTCGACGTGGACCTGGTTCTTTCTCAAAAAATTGCGGGCTTGAAAAGCGAAAAGATAGTCTGGCCAGCTGAGTGGGAAAAGGATCGTTATGCTGCGGCCAGACAGAGGAGTTCATCTCAAGGTGGACCCGCTGTTGCAACTTTTGGATGTACCGTCGATGGTACTCACGGAAGAATTCATGAGCCGTCGGTGGGTGAGACCCGTGCTAACAATCCAATTTACTATTCGCACAAGAGTAACGGTCCTGCTTTTGCATACGAGTTTGCACTGGATGTCTTCTCTGAGCGACTTGTTTGGATGAACGGTCCTTTCCTGCTTCGACACCGGACCGTGAAATTTTCAAAAAGGATTGATGGCAAAGATTCCTCCCGGAATGCGGGTCATCGCTGACAGTGGATACTCTGGTGAGCCATTGGAGCTTATTATCAGTGGCAGCAATCCTCGTGATCACAAGGATATGAAGAAATTCAAACGAAGAGCGAAGTCTCGTCAAGAAGCATTTAATCACATCCTTAAAAGTCATCGAATCTGCAGTGAAACGTTTCGCCACGACAAGGCCGACTCCAAAAGCACGAATAGCGTGGACAGCTGTTGCTGTCATTTGCCAGTATCACATGGAGCTGGATGAGACGTTTTGGGCTGTCTAGATCTTAAGAAACTGTGTAGATGAATAACTTCTAAGTTTATCGTTCTACAAAGAGCTTCGTTATCTAATTTCTAGTGAAAAGCTGAACTGCAGCAATTGATTACAGGCGTTTCTTAGCTCGCTTGATTTTTAATGCTTCGACAAGACGTTGGTAACGTTCCTCTTGCTCGATATGCCCTCGAAGACATCCCGACTAAAACGCATGTACTCAACGCGACTGCTATAAAATGTTTCAAAACCATCCTTGTGCAGCTTAGCTTCCATATCCGGACGAAGAAAAAGCTGCGCATCTGATCCATCCCAAATAGGCTTTCCTCGCCGGTCGACAGTTTGTTTTGGGTGCAGAATTCGGTCTTGACGCAGAGCTTTCAAGTCAGCATCAGCAAATGCAGTCATGCCGCGGTGTGACTTACGAAGATTGTTGAGGTTCGTGGCAAAGTTCGTGTACTTGAACTTGTGAAAAAGTTGACGGCGATCTTCGAGATTATAGACCTCGCGTGGACCCATTTCAGCGGCGTCTAGCGGCACGCGGCCGCTGAGAAGATCTTTGACAAGTGCCTCCTTTGCCGCTGATTTTGCCCATGGTACGGTGTCCTTCGTCCCGTTGGGCGCCTGTCTGTTGGCCATTCCTGTTTCTAGATCTTGCTTGGGAAATGTGATGTTTCTTTGGTTGTAATTATTGACGAACGACACAAAACTTCTTCCCGATGAACAGTGAAAATGGACAAGCAAGGAACGGAGATATTTGTGTGTGTGTTTTGATTTGACGCGCTACGCGCTTGGCTGTCTAAACAAAAAATTAAAAGTTGTTTTCTAGATAGGGATATTATTTTTGAAAGAAGAAAATCTTTTCAAAAAAGCAATTCTTTTGATAAAAGAATTTTCTTTTTTTTTAAAAGAAATTCTTTTTTAAAGAAAGAATGTTCTTTTTGAAAAAGATTTTCTTTTTTCAAACCCAACTCAAATCGTGTCGTGGTTAACTTCCGTTGACGATTTACATAGCCGAAGCAACGGATTTTAGCGAGTGTCGTAGTCTTATGTCGCGCAAGTCGCGAATGATGTCGTGGCGCCACGTGGCATATAGCATTATTGTGTAGTACATCGACAGAAAGACATTTTCGACAGACTCCCAGGAAAGGGAATGCCAGCTTTTGTGTAAGCATCTGGGCTTCAGCATTTTGAAGATTGAAGTTAAGACCAGTCCGTCTACGCTCGATTCATAAAGATTTATGTGAAGCTAATCTAGAGATATCCTCTAGAGTCTAGAGAGCCTGCTTGTCACTTATATGTAGGACGCCTATAACGAGCAAAGTCGCCATTACTACTTTATGTGCTATCATTTTAAACGTGCATCGAGCTTCTCCTTTTCCTTCTCTGCACGGATTCTTTCTGTTGGTGACCGAGCGAATTTAGATCGTCGTTGTGGCTCTCCTTTTCAGCAGGGCATTGTCCCACGGACAATCGTCTCACTCGCCTTGGCGCATTTCGCTGCTGCCGCCTCGCTGGTGCAGAATCATCACAGCTTGGTTCGGGAGCATCTGGATCCTCGTAACCATAGTCCGGATCTACACATGTTGTTCCTTTACTCTTCAACAAACTCGAGTCGCCTTCAGCCCCGATCGAATGCCTGCGAGATCGACGGCCACATCGACGCTTTCCTTGTATGTCAAAAGCAATATTAGAAGTGGAATCATGCCATTCTTCACCTTCATATCCATAAAGATTCGACTGGCTGCGATCGAACGAAGAGTCAGAAGTGAAGTTTTGCTTTTGATGCGCTCCAATCGTTTTGCAGCATGTTTTTGAACTCAGAAGGCTCTGTTGATTGTGCTAAAGCAGGCACCGCGTATCCCAGAGAATGCCTGCGGGGTCTGATTGTTCGACGTCGATCGTTCCTAGCCAGATTTGTTGAGCTGTGCTGTGATGTCGCGTCTAGATCACGACGACTGCTTTCCACCTCCGCTTCGACATCAAACGGCCCCGTGGAGATGACGGTGATAGAATTTCTTCGCCTCGCGACGCGCTGACTTTCTTGCCTCTTTACGGCGGTTCGCCTCTGAGTCCTTTCTTCGCCACTGAGGTCATCTTGTACCTTTTCATTTCGACTGTTGTCTGCATATCGAGAATCCTCGTACTGATGGTCATTGAGATCCTCACTACTTTCGTCCGAGTAGTTCATCTTTTCGTACGATAAATCACTTTCTTGGTCTTCATCGTTGTCATCTAAACTGTCCTCCGCGTCGTGGACTGTTGCAGTCGTAGAAGACTGATCTCGTCTGATGTGGCCACGTTTTGCGGCCCCGTGCCAGGGCATTGTTTTGCTCAACAAGGATCGTAGCGTATCATTGTTCGCCTTGGATGTTGCAGGTTTATCGCCTGCAATCGGAGCACTTCAGTAAGAATCATCGTGTTGTTTTAACTTTCTTTCGCTGGAGCCGGCTTTGGAAGTGCGAAATGCGAACTAAAGAAATGATCGTTCATGTGTCGTAAGTTCATTTTTTCCGATTTGTTTCTGCCTTGGATCGTTTCATTCTTCATTCCGATTGTTCTCTCCTCTGTTGTAAAACGTATCAGCGTTTTCGATTCTCTCGCGACGATCATCAACAAAATAATAAGGACAAAATCAGTTGAGAGTGTTCTTCGTTCCACAATTCCCCTTCTTCGCACAGTAAAATGGATTAACACGTCACGCCAAGTTCAAGTTTCAGACTTAATGCTTTCGAAATGTGCATCGCTACCGCTACGACGTTTTGTTGGATCTGCGACAACGAACAGATCCCACGTGGAAGCTTTTGAAGCCTCAAACCTCAAACCCCTACGTCATCGTGAAGTCACTATACCCCTAACCTTACGCCTCGTACGGCTGCGCTGTTGCGATCCACAACATACGTAACGAGCGCGACGTTGGGACTTGCGACAATGATTATTCGCTTCGCGAACCGGTCAATTACAACAATAATAAATTGCTGGTTAATCTTTTATTTGTTGTATAACAATAACAACACAATGTTTGGAGCTAGACGAGCAGTAGCAGCGCAGGTACCGCGCATGACCAGTCGAACCATGTCGACGCAGATTCCAAAGGTCGGCGCCGGTGCGCGTGCTGCTGTGACCTGGGCATTTCCTGTCCTCGTGGGTGTGACCTGGATTGTTTGGCCCGCACTGGATCCTGAGTGGCTGCAGGAGAAGGGACTAGGACCGGACCCAGAGGCCGATATTACGATGGTGCACAATGCGCGAATGGCGCGTATGGAGGCCTACCAGAAGGAGCACGGCTCTTCGAGTTCGGAAGAGAAGGATGAAGACGCCGAAGAGGAAGAAGAAAGTGCCGAAGAGGAAGCCGACGAAGAAGAATCTGGAGAACCGGGAGAAGAGGAGGAGTCTGAAGAAGGCAGCGGCGACGAAGAGAGCGGAGACGGTGACGATGAGGAGGAAGAAGAGGAGATCAAGGCGAAACCTCTTTTCCAACCGAAAAGGGTACTCTATCTGGTGATTGGGATACTTTTACTGTCAAGTCCCTTAAATTCGGAGAGGATGATGATGAAGAGGACGACGAAGACGATGATGACGGTAAGTAAAATTCGCAAACAACCATTATTTGTTTCCACAACGAACTCATCATGTTTTTGCTGTCGATTCTCAAACGAATGTACTAGACGAGTAAACTATCCTAGATTTATGATGTGCTCTTTGATTTAATGAAATAATATGAATATTTCTTCTCCCACATATGCGTGAAGACCATTGCACCAACGCGTCGCGGAGTCTAGCTAGGTGCAATGCGATACTAGAATATTCGATAAACACGAACACTTGAGAAAGAGAGCGTCTAGATAAGATAAAAGGAAACCGCTGATGGAAAAACTCGCCACGTGCTTCATGATTCATACTTGCTGAAGCCATGCTGGAAACGAACCGTGTGCCTGTGTACATTCAAAATACCTGCAGGATTTACAACCCTTCTAGCCTAGACTACAGTTACTGGCGTAAACAATCAGAAGTACAACGCTTTTCAAGCATCAACGAACTATCTAGCAGAGCAAATTCAATGCGAGGTAGCGGCCCTCCGCCACCGCGTCGCTAACGCGTGAGCCTATGCAAACAATTCGAGTAAGTCAGCTTGTTCGGGTTCGACGGCTCGATCGGTCCCCAACTTAGGTGCTAATTCCAGTTCGATGATCTTGAATTTTTGACCTGTCACTGCTTCGGCTGACACGTAACAAGATGGCGGAAAAGATGAGACGACTTAAGCTATCAAGCTAAGGTAAGGCTAACTTTTCGGAAAGACCCTGGTCGATACCGGTCCGACGTCACGGAGCGTCAAGCTGAAACCTCGTGCTGAAATCGAAAGTCTGCACAGATTGCGAACATCTGCAAAACACAATTTATCAGCAACGCGGCCATACGACTCATCTTGTTGTTGGTGTTCGTATTATAGTTGTTCTATATATCTACATTGCAAAGCTGATAATATCAAGCAGCACAATGGAGGATCTGATTACTTCGAACGAATGGCAAATGCTAGCAAACGCAACTCCGGATTCAAATTCGACTGCAGTTCCCTTCTGTCAAAGTAGTATGGAAGGAGGCATGATTATGTACATGGACGGTAAGAAATGGTAGTTATCGCAGGTTTGTTTTAAATTGATGCATTTTATCCATATCTTTCCTTTTCGTCACACCAGGATTTCGATTCAGTCTCCGCGGCAATCAGTCGTGCCTGAATCTCCTCTTTCCGCACTGGACGCTCGACACACAAAGGAAATTCTACATTGCCATGATGGGTGTCTTTTGCTGGCTGTGTCCGTCGAAGGCTTTTCCAAGCTACGACACCGCGTGGTGCGGGCGGCGCGTCTCAATGCTTTGCAGGGTCGAACATCCAAGGCGATGTGGCTCCGTTCGTCCGTGACGGTATTGCACGGAACGCAGGCTTTGTTGGGGTATACACTCATGTTGGTGACCATGACGTTTTCACTGGAGTTGCTGATGTGTGTTGTGGTCGGTCTAGCGACGGGCTATGCTGTATTCTTTCAACACATGGGATTCGACACTACCTCCGATGAAGTCGATAGCGTCAGTGACGAAGCGCGGCATGTGACGAGCAATCCGTGCTGCGAGTTCATGTCGGAAGAAAGTCGCGAAGTGGCACCAACCGAGGACCGTGCGAGACGAAACGATGCCTTGTCGCAGCCTCTGCTGGTAGTCGATTCTGCTGCGTGAATGCGACCTGTGGAGCATACAAAGTAGAGCATCTTAATTCATTTCTATTTATCTTTCATTGCATACAGAATAGCAGGTTCTCGTTAACTCCTTCTTTTTTGCGCAAGAATCGCCGCACGTCTATTCCTTTGTTGTTTAGTCAGTTTTGATTTCTCCTTTCGCTCTTTGCCGTCTCGTTTTGATGTCACCTTTTCTTTGTCGATTTTCGTCGGTTTCTTTAGTTTGCCATTCGGCGAAGACGCTTTTTGCCATCATTATTCTTTGAAGAGAAATTCGTGTCATCTTTCTTTGCTAAAGGGGTGCTTATCGTTGACCTTTCGTTTCTTATTGGCACCCGCAGACGATTCTTCTGGCGCCTTCCCTCGCTGTTCTTGTCATCACCCTTTGCCGCAAGAGCTTTCTTATCATCAGTAGCTTTTCGCTTCCTTTTGGGATCTGTCGTCAATTTCTCTGGCGTCCTTTCCTCGCTGGGCATATCATCGCTCTTTGTTGGAGCCGGCTTCTTGTCATCGTCCTTTCGTTTCTTTTTGGCTCCCCTGTCAGGTTTTTTGGCATCCTGGTTTCACCGAGTGAAGCACTCTTCTTGTTATCACTTTTACCAATTTCTTTTTTCGTATCACCTTTTCTTTTCGTTTGCTATCCACCGTCGATTCAACCGACGACTTCCCCGCTCTCTTCGTGTCATCGCCCTTGGCCAAAGACGATGATTTCTTCTTATCACTGCTTTTTCGTTTCTTTTTGGCTCTGGCTGTGAGCAACTCTTTAGGCATTTTCTCCCCGCGTCTAAAGCGGCCATGGCCAATTTCTTTCGTTCCGTCACAATCTCCTTGGTTCGCTCAACAATATTCGACAATTCTTCACGAGTTCTCGTGGGACGAACATTTACTTTTCGTCCCAAAATGTGACTCCGATGCAACTCCTTCAACGCCAGGTCGTACGATTTCTCATCGGCTACATCACAAAATGCAACACCGCGAAATCGCTTGCCCTGTCGTCCTTCTCCTGTTTCGTCATACACCATGCGCACGGAAACAACCGCGCATCCTTTGGCAGCAAAATGGGACCGAATATCTAGCTCAGTACACTCATAAGGGATTTGAGTAATGTGCAACGATAACTTTTTTTGGTACATGCGGGAGAGAACTGGAGTGGATGTAACAACTGGTTCTTCTTGATCGGCCCATGCTGCGACTGCTGCGCGAAGCTCGGTCTCTTCCTCGTCGACGCCTGTAACTTCAGGGTCTTCTCTTTTCCGCTTTCGTTTTTCTTTCGTTACTCCCATTTTAGCGTCAAGTTGTGCAAGCGAGGAATATGATGTAACACAAGAGCGATGAAACGACAAACGACAAACGACAAAACGGTTTGTGTTTTTCGAGTTTTTCTTGGTTCGAGTTCGAGACGAACAACGGAGCGCCTGTCAGACCATTCAAATCAGCAGTTTGTCAAATTTTGTCACAGTGCGACTTGTCGTGCTTGTTGATGATGATGTCATCGTCGGTCATCCATGTCCTCCGCCTTGTCGTCTTTCTGGACAGATTTCTACTATTGACCCCATAGCGCTTCTCAATAGGACACCGGAGTAATGACGCAAAATTCATCTTCGACCTTTCGGAGACCGGAATGGACGCCCGCCGCTCCTAGTATTCAGTAAAATGTACTATGTGCGACCCGTGATCCGTGACCTGAAAATAGTGAGCTGTCGGATGTCGGATCGTATGATTGGTGAAAAATTCCAAGGAGAAGAAAGACGGTGTGTCATCATTCTTTTTGCAGCGTCGAACTGCAAGAACAGCCGCCACGGGAGTACTGAACACTGCACACTGCCAGGAGTGAGCAGGGACTTGTGACAAACAGTTCAACCCGGTATTCATTGTCAATAGTCAATACCAGAAGACCACAGATACCCCAATGTTCAATCTACTTTTGCATCAGTGTAATTAGTCGAAGCAGCTGGTCTCCCATCGACCATCCGGCAGGATGGAAAATTTTAGTATCTCCAACACGAACACAGGATCAAAATCGAAAATCGAAATCGAGAAGATCCGTTTACAATCTCACAACTACCGTACTTCTTCTTCTTGTGAACATGGAGACGGTTTCTCTTACAAATCAGATTGCCTGTTTACCAGAAATGGTAGCGGGGACGGCCATTATGGTGAATCCTCGCGGAACCAAGATTGATGAACGGTGAAGTACGCTTGAGGATGTGTGGGCGTTCAACTGCGAAGGTATTCAGTTTTTACAGAAGAATAACACGCATGAAGCTATCAATAGCTTCAATCATGCTGTCAAGGTCATGAAGCGTGAGCTGAATAGCGATGAAGAGTCGATAAATTTAAATCAAGACGACGAGCACATCGTCTCCGGAAGAAGGCTGATCGCTAGCATCGAAGTGCCCGAACACCGTTGCACAGCGACGCAAGATGGCGTGTTCAGCCTGTTTAACCGCGCTCTCTACTGGAACGAGAACGAACAGCTGGATCACCGCACGCGGAATATGCTAATCACCGGCATACTTGTTTACAATTTGGGGCTGGCCTACAATATGGAAGGCTTACATCAGGGCCACTCGAGAAAAGTTGCGAAAGCGCACGGCATGTATCTTATGGCCTACAACACATTTCTTTCACTCAGCGATCCTACGAGTGCCTTTCTTCTTCCTTTCTTGAGCATCATTAATAATTTGGGCCATATCCATGCTTACTTTCAAGACTATGACGAAGCAACAAGGTGCAAACAGGAAATGTCGCGCCGCATGATGTCTCTTTCCAGCCCAAGTCTTTCCAATACCGAACCATGTCTATCCGAAGGTGAATATATGATTTGCTTTCTCAATATTTGTCTGTTTGAGAAACAAATGTTTTCAGCTCCGGTAGCATAACCAGCTGGTTGAGGTGCTCATCTTGTGCAGAGCATGAAGCATTCTCATGGCGACGCCTGTGCGTCAAAATAATCTGCTTCTCATCGGAAGCGGTCATGTATTCAGGATCAGGCTGCTTTATGTTTACCTAAATTCTCCATAATTTTTTTAGATCTGCGTTAATTCGAGATTGAATATTCTAGTATAGTGTTTATTTGGTTATGAATATTTTGGTGTCGATCATCTAAGCAGCTGGTGCTGACGAGAACATTGATTCTTGAAAGTAACAAACGTTTTGGAGAAACATGCGGCAATCATTGATGTGATGCGCTTCTCCAGATTGCGTGACAAAGTTCGAGAGCTTACTTGCAAGGTCTTCAATGCAGATTTCAACTTGTTCCATATTCCTGCAGAATGCATGAATGTGAGCAATATTATTGGACGTCGCCAATAGACCTAGGGTCGCGTTGATATCGTTTCCATTGTATAAGGAGCAATCAAGGAAGCGGGCATAGGCAATGGCGTAATGCTCAGCAGCTTTGGACATGCTTTCACTGTTGTTAGAAGAAAGAGAGTCAAGATGAAATGCCAGAGCGGCGTTGTATAAGTAGACACCAATGAGAATATTTTGTACCGCATCTTCTGACGATCCTTCGAGAAATTCAACGCGCACAGTGAGCGCTCTGTTGAATAATGTAAGTATTTCGTTGTGAAGGTCTGAAAGTGAACTCGGGTTCGTCGAGGCAGAGACGAGAAGATTTGTACGAGTTGCCGATCCAAACGAAGCCTTGTCTTTTGCTGCCTTTACGCGTAATAGCTCTGCTGAAGCTGAGGAGTGTTTGGCTTCCAAGAGATTACAACTGTGATGCTCTTCGAGGACTATCTTGAGACTATCATGAAAGCACATGATCGCCTTTCTATAATCGAGATTTCTCAGGAGCTTTAGCCCTTCCTCATTTATGGCAAGGGATGCACGGCTGCGGATCAAGCGTTGCTGAGGACTCATTCTACAAATTGGTCTCACGTGCAATTTATGGATGTTCTAATTTGTGAGATCTCCGAGCGAGGTATTCGTTTTGGCTCGGAGTTTTCGAGTATCTCCAACAAAAGTCGTGGATGGTTACTGGGTCAAAAGTCAAAACAAAATGATGCTTGCCTTTTCTCCGTGCTTTCCCTTCTCCAGCTCCTCTGGTTCTTCACCCCTACTGTAGGTGTAGTGTACTGCTGTACAGTAATTGGTTGTGTCTACTGAGAATTTAGCCGTAAGCCGTACCAGGTATGCCCCAACAGTAACAGTCACCGTCACAGCTCACAGTCTAAAGTCTAAAGTACTGGTAGTGAGGTTGTTTCCGGGAGGAATGAAGGCCTGGAAAGGCCCGAACTTTCGGAGAAAGTACCTCCTCCATGAGCCATGAGGCATTAGGCATTACTAGAGTAGGCATTAGGCGTGTTAGTTGTTAGGTGTTACCAGTAGGCAGTGCGACTTGGCCAATCTTATGGCGAACGAGCGAAACGCGAAACACTTCGCAGTTGAAAATGCGATACCAATTGCCAATAGTACAAGGGGAACATCTTCGGTCCTCTCTCTTTCTGTTGAATAGCCCTAAGCCAAAGCCTCTGCGCACTGCGCACTGAGTCACTGAGTTCCAACTTCCAATTGTTTGATGTCAGATTCAGATGTCAGATGTCACATATGGTACGTCACTTGTGACCAATGACTGTTGACAGGTCAGAATCTGGTCATTCCTGACTCCTGACATATGTCAAATCTTCTGACTCTCGGGTGCTGACAGCGTACTCTTTATATGTCCTTGCTGACAGCTGACACTAACTTACTAGTAATTGCGTTATCACTGTTACTCGATTCTAGAGGAGATTCGGGATCTTTGAGAAACATTAACTCACTGCTCGCTGCTGTCTGGCTGTTACTGGTTGCTGCAACCTGTCACGCAACCGCTACCGGCCACCGGCCACCGGCCCCCCCTTTTCCTTTTTTTCGCACGTTGCTCAATGCTCAAATGTGCTTCCATGGTTGTAGACGTTGTGACTCGACCATGCATCGAATTATTTCAAGGAAAGGTGAAAGGTGTGCCATGCAGAAACGAAAAGCAATCATTTTGAGGGTTACCGGTTACCTGATTGCAGCTCGTAAATTTGAAGCTACAGTATTGCTTTTCATTCAAATAATTCGTTGGATGTTGGATCATAGTTATAGTGGTTGGTGGTTGACCGCTGACCTCACGAACCGGATTGGCGATAAACGTCATCACATCGTGACTCGCCCCTAGTTCAGTCACGTCATTCACCAGTTTGACGTTGCGAACAAAAAAGTTCGGGGACGATGAGGATTGTTTGATTGAGTATCGCTATCGTTATCACTTACGTCGTCCT